>WNWK01006372.1:0-106574 GCA_009830355.1 Cherax destructor
CTGTGTGGCGAAAAGTTTCTTCAATAAAGATTCCCATATGTTACATAAGTGTTCAACTTCAGCATATTAATAGCACATGTATTCTTCTAAGACCGATGGAGTGATTAATGGAGTACCGATGGAGGATTACGGAGACCGATGGAGTGATTACATGGAGACCGATGGAGGATTACATGGGGTACCGATGGGTGATTACATGGAGTACTGATGGAGGATTACATGAGTACCGATGGAGTGATTACATGGAGTACCGATGGAGTGATTACTGGAGTACCGATGGAGTGATTACATGGAGTACCGATGGAGTGATTACATGGAGTACCGATAGAGTGATTACATGGAGTACTGATGGAGTGATTACATGGAGTACCGATGGAGTGATTACATGGAGTACCGATGGAGTGATTACATGGAGTACCGATGGAGTGATTACATGGAGTACCGATGGAGTGATTACAGGAGTACCGATGGAGTGATTACATGGAGTACCGATGGAGTGATTACATGGAGTACCGATGGAGTGATTACATGGAGTACCGATGGAGTATTACATGGAGTACCGATGGAGTGATTACATGGAGTACCGATGGAGTGATTACATGGAGTACCGATGGAGTGATTACATGAGTACCGATGGAGTGATTACATGGAGTACCGATGGAGTGATTACATGGAGTACCGATGGAGTGATTACATGGAGTACCGATGGAGTGATTACATGGAGTACCGATGGAGTGATTACATGGAGTACCGATGGAGTGATTACATGGTACCGATGGAGTGATTACATGGAGTACCGATGGAGTGATTACATGGAGTACCGATGGAGTGATTACATGAATACCGATGGAGTGATTACATGAGTACCGATGGAGTGATTACATGAGTACCGATGGAGTGATTACATGGAGTACCGATGGAGTGATTACAGGGAGTACCGATAGAGTGATTACATGGAGTACTGATGGAGTGATTACATGGAGTACCGATGGAGTGATTACATGGAGTACCGATGGAGTGATTACATGGAATACCGATGGAGTGATTACATGGAGTACCGGCTGGGCAAAACGTTTCCTTAATAAACATGCCCAGGTCTTGCACATAAGTCTAATTTATCATCATTCTTCAAGATTATTATAAAAATGGATACTAATGCCACTAATGTGACATTTTATTGCGGCAACGTTTCGCTCTCCATCAGCATTGTCAAGACGAAACGTCTGGCAAACGTCTTGGAAGCGAAACTTTGCCACAGTGAATTGCCACATTAGTTGCTTGTCGGTAATTCTACCATTATTATATATTCAGGATTAATTAAAGGAGAGTCCACAGGAGAAACGTCTCAAGAGTTTCTCCCGCCAAGTGTCGCTCTCAACACTTGTCGACTTTTGTCTCCAAAGTTCCCTCTGTAGAGAGCTTTATCAAGCTGTATAGAGCTAAACATATAAAGTTCTACACAGAGCGAAACATAAAAGTTCTACACAGAGGGAAACATATAAAATTCTACACAGAGCGAAACATAAAAAGTTCTACACAGAGGGAAACATATAAAGTTCTACCAGAGGGAAACATATAAAGTTCTACACAGAGGGAAACATAAAAAGTTCTACCAGAGGGAAACATATAAAGTTCTACCAGAGGGAAACATATAAAGTTCTACACAGAGGGAAACATATAAAGTTCTACCAGAGGGAAACATATAAAGTTCTACACAGAGGGAAACATATAAAGTTCTACACAGAGGGAAACATATAAAGTTCTACCAGAGGGAAACATATAAAGTTCTACACAGAGGGAAACATATAAAGTTCTACACAGAGGGAAACATATAAAGTTCTACACAGAGGGAAACATAAAAAGTTCTACACAGAGGGAAACATATAAAGTTCTACACAGAGGGAAACATATAAAGTTCTACACAGAGGGAAACATATAAAGTTCTACACAGAGGGAAACATATAAAGTTCTACACAGAGGGAAACATATAAAGTTCTACACAGAGGGAAACATAAAAGTTCCCACACAAAGGAAACATATAAAGTCTCACACAGAGGGAAACATATAAAGTTCTACCAGAGGGAAACATATAAAGTTCTACACAGAGGGAAACATATAAAGTTCTACACAGAGGGAAACAATAAAGTCTACACAGAGGGAAACATATAAAAGTTCTACACAGAGGGAAACATATAAAGTTCCTACCAGAGGGAAACATAAAAGTTCACAAGAGGAAACATATAAAGTTCTACACAGAGGGAAACATATAAAGTTCTACACAGAGGGAAACATATAAAGTTCTAACAGAGGGAAACATATAAAGTTCTACACAGAGGGAAACATATAAAGTTCTACACAGAGGGAAACATAAAGTTCTACACAGAGGGAAACATAAAGTTCACACAGAGGGAAACATAAAAGTTCCACACAGAGGGAAACATAAAAGTTCACACAGAGGGAAACATATAAAGTTCTACACAGAGGGAAACATAAAAAGTTCTACACAGAGGGAAACATATAAAGTTCACACAGAGGGAAACATAAAGTTCCACCAGAGGAAACATATAAAGTTCTACACAGAGGGAAACATAAAGTTCTACACAGAGGGAAACATAAAGTTCTACACAGAGGGAAACATAAAGTTCTACACAGAGGGAAACATAAAGTTCTACACAGAGGGAAACATAAAGTTCTACACAGAGGGAAACATATAAAGTTCTACACAGAGGGAAACATATAAGTTCTACCAGAGGGAAACATATAAAGTTCTACACAGAGGGAAACATAAAAGTTCACCAGAGGAAACATATAAAGTTCTACACAGAGGGAAACATAAAGTTCTACATAGAGGGAAACAATAAAGTTCTACACAGAGGGAAACATATAAAGTTCTACACAGAGGGAAACATAAAGTTCTACACAGAGGGAAACATATAAAGTCTACACAGAGGGAAACATAAAGTTCTCCACAAACCAGAGGAAACATATAAAGTTCTACACAGAGGAAACATATAAAGTTCTACCAGAGGGAAACATATAAGTTCACCAGAGGAAACATATAGTTCACCAGAGGGAAACAATAAAGTCTCACACAGAGGAAACAATAAAGTTCACCAGAGGAAACATATAAAGTTCCAAACAGAGGGAAAAAATAAAGTCTCCCAGAGGAAACATAAAGTCTCACACAGAGGGAAACATATAAAAATCCACACAGAGGGAAACATATAAAGTCTCACACAGAGGAAACATAAAGTCTCACCAGAGGGAAACATATAAAGTCTCACCAGAGGAAACATATAAAGTCTCACACAGAGGGAAACATATAAAGTCTCACCAGAGGGAAACATATAAAGTTCTACCAGAGGGAAACATATAAAGTCTCACCAGAGGAAACATATAAAGTCCACCAGAGGGAAACATATAAAGTTCCACAGAGGGAAAATATAAAGTCTCCACCAGAGGGAAACATATAAAGTTCCATCACGAGAGGGAAACATATAAAGTCTCCACACAGAGGGAAACATAGTCCACCAGAGGAAACATATAAGCTCCACCAGAGGGAAACATAAAACCCACACAGAGGGAAACATATAAAGTTCACCCCCCCCCCCCCCCCCCCCCCCCCCCCCCCCCCCCCCCCCCCCCCCCCCCCCCCCCCCCCCCCCCCCCCCCCCCCCCCCCCCCCCCCCCCCCCCCCCCCCCCCCCCCCCCCCCCCCCCCCCCCCCCCCCCCCCCCCCCCCCCCCCTTTTTTTTTTTTTTTTTTTTTTTTTTTTTTTTTTTTTTTTTTTTTTTTTTTTTTTTTTTTTTTTTTTTTTTTTTTTTTTTTTTTTTTTTTTTTTTTTTTCCCCCAGGGAACAAAGTTCAGGACCCGTAAAAGGGCCACCGGAGGGACCACTGGTTCCAAAGGGAAACCCCCGTTCAGGCTGTGCAGGTACCCAGCTGTTGCAGGCACCCAGCTGTTGCAGGTACCCAAGCTGTTGCAGGTACCCAGCTGTTGCAGGTACCCAGCTGTTGCAGGTACCCAGCTGTTGCAGGTACCCAGCTGTTGCAGGCACCCAGCTGTTGCAGGTACCCAGCTGTTGCAGTACCCAGCTATTGCAGGCACCCATCTGTTGCAGGTACCCATATGTTGCAGGTACCCAGCTGTTGCAGGTACCCAGCTGTTGCAGGCACCCAGCTGTTGCAGGCACCGAGCTGTTGCAGGTACCCAGCTGTTGCAGGTACCTAGCTGTTGCAAGCACCCAGCTGTTGCAGGTACCCAGCTGTTGCAGGCACCCAGATGTTGTAGGTACCCAACTATTGCAGGCACCAGCTGTTGCAGGTACCCAGCTGTTGCAGGTACCCAGTTGTTGCAGGTACATAGCTGTTGCAGGTACCCAGCTGTTGCACATGTCTTAATTCTTCAACATGTCAGTATTTTGTACCATTAATGTTAAAACTTGATAAAGCTTAACAGTAAAAGATTCACATGAAAGCTTATTCATCAACAAGCGTCTTCAGCTTGAAATGAAAGCTTATGGATCACTTTAAGTCATGCCATAGAAAATACAAAATGATCTCAACTTAGAAAACGACCAATAAAGAAAAATGGTCTGTACAAAAAATAGATTGTATAGTGAGAGATTATTTCTATATAAAAATTGGTCTGTTCATAGAAATTATACATGAGAAATAACAAAATGTAATGAACAGTGAACTAAAACTGGGAACAAAATGTACAAAATCTAAAGTCGGATACAGTCTTTTCATGGGTGCTTGTGAAGGGATCTCGATCCAAGGAACTGAAGCTTTCCTCTTCCCTGGATGAAGGTTGATACACCCGCCCCTCGTCTCTCAGATGTTATTAAATATGTGAGTCCAAACAACAGTGGACACCAGCTGGTGTAGTGCACCAGCTGGTGTAGTGCACCAGCTGATGTAGTGCAGCAGCTGGTGAAGTGTAGCAGCTGGTGAAGTGTAGCAGCTGGTGTAGTGCCACAGCTGGTGTAGTGCAGCAGCTGGTGTAGTGCAACAGCTGGTGTAGTGCAGCAGCTGGTGAAGTGTAGCAGCTGGTGTAGTGTAGCAGCTGGTGAAGTGTAGCAGCTGGTGAAGTGTAGCAGCTGGTGAAGTGTAGCAGCTGGTGAAGTGTAGCAGCTGGTGAAGTGTAGCAGCTGGTGAAGTGTAGCAGCTGGTGAAGTGTAGCAGCTGGTGAAGTGTAGCAGCTGGTGAAGTGTAGCAGCTGGTGAAGTGTAGCAGCTGGTGAAGTGTAGCAGCTGGTGAAATGTAGCAGCTGGTGAAGTGTAGCAGCTGGTGAAGTGTAGCAGCTGGTGTAGTGCAGCAGCTGGTGTAGTGTAGCAGCTGGTGAAGTGTAGCAGCTGGTGAAGTGTAGCAGTTGGTGTAGTGTAGCAGCTGGTGAAGTGTAGCAGCTGGTGAAGTGTAGCAGCTGGTGAAGTGTAGCAGCTGGTGAAGTGTAGCAGGTGGAGAAGTGTAGCAGTTGGTGTAGTGCAGCAGCTGGTGAAGTGTAGCAGCTGGTGAAGTGAAGCAGCTGGTGAAATGTAGCAGCTGGTGAAGTGTAGCAGCTGGCAACACCATGTAAATATGTAAAATTTATTTTAGAGGGTACCCCCATAGTATAATGAATTCCATGGAAATAATGTTATTGTGAGTATGTGCACCCAGTGTGTCTTGTAAAGCCTGTATAAAGGCAAGGGCAATATCGCCCTTTTGAGTTAAATGTCACACCTTAGGAAATGCTACTGTCAGTCATTGTTTGCAGATGTGAGGATGGTACAGCGCTCATGGATGTGCAGTCAAGTTGACGTCTGGCCCTGTGGACAACCTGTATATAGAAGACTCTAGTTCCTGTGTCAGCATTGGCTTGTTCTGTCCTCCGTCCAGCTGTACGGGCAGGCCGATTTTCTCTTCTCCGACTCACAAAGTGGGAGAGTTTTTTTTTCAGCCTGCACCGGCAATATCCTGTTGTAAATGTCAGGTGACCAGAAGCCAGTTTCCCCTGGTTAACATTGTTTGCTTGTTTACACCTTCGTGCCCGCCAGTATTGTCGTGTCAAGACGACACGCGGTAGGTGGCCGATGCGGATGTAAACAGCCTATCCAGAGGCTCTTTCAAACTGCACGGCACTATGGTGCTGCCCTCTATAGGCCTATCAAGGTCGGGCTGGTCAGCCATGCTTCTTCCTCACTCTGGCGGCCTACCTCACAGAACCAGGATCTATCCTTGCTGGCTCCCGGTCCCCTCACGCTCTGTTCCCGTGTATACCTACACCTTGCCATTAATAAACTGAGTCTAGTCATCGGCCGTATCTCTGCACCTACGCTACCAATCTACTGCCCAGACGTAGCAGCCAAGAAAATAGACTTAACATATGTGACAACAAAATGCAGGGAGGCAGAGGAGAGGTTTGTTCCGAAGGAAAACATAAATAATGGGAAGACCAGAACGAGTCCTTGGTTCACCCAAATGTGTAGGGAAGCAAGAGCTAAGTGCACTAGAGATTGGAAAAAGTACAGAAGACAAAGGACCCAGGAAAATAGAAAGATTAGCCGAGGAGCCAGAAACGAATATGCCCACATAAGAAGGGAGGCTCAGCGACAATACGAAAATGACATAGAATCAAAAGTCAAGTCTGACCATAAGCTGTTGTATAGCAATATCAGGAGGAAAACAACAATCAAGGACCAGGTAATCAGGCTGAGGAAGAAAGGTGGGGAGTTCACAAGAAACGACCAAGAGGTATGTGAGGAACTCATCATGAGATTTCAAGTATTTACAGAGGAGACAGGAAGGACTCCAGGAATTCAGAATAGGGAGGTATACCAACAAGTGCTGCATGATATACACACAACCGAAGAGGAGGTGAAGAAGCTGCTATGTGAACTTGATGCCTCAAAAGCGGTGGGACCGACAACATTTCTCCGTGGGTCCTTAGAGAGGGAGCAGAGATGTTAAGTGTGCCACTAGCAAAAATCTTCAACACATCCATTGAAACTGGGCAACTAGCTGAGGTGTGGAAGATGGCAAATGTAGTCCCAATTTTTAAGAAAGGAGACAGACACGAGGAATTAAACTACAGACCTTGTAACTGACATGTATAATATGCAAAATCATGGAGAAGATCATCAGGAGGAGAGTAATGGAGCACCTAGAAAGACACAAGCTTATAAACGATAACCAGCACGATTTCAGGGAAGGAAAGTCCTGTGTAAAAAACCTACTGAAGTTTTATGACAAGGTAACAGAAGTAAGACACGAGAGAGAGGGGTGGATAGACTGCATTTTCTTGGACTGCAAGAAGGCTTCGACACTGTTCTTCACAAGAGGTTAATGCAAAAGCTAGAGGATCAGGCACACATAACAGGAAAGGCACTGCAGTGGGTCAGAGAATATCTGACAGGGAGGCAATAGCGAGTTATGGTACGTGACGAGGTGGGCGCCTGTTACGAAAGGGGTTCCACAAGGGTCAGTCCTAGGATCTGTGCTGTTTTTGGTATATGTGAATGACATAACGGAAGGGATAGACTCAGAAGTGTACTAGTTTTCAGATGATGTGAAGTTAATGAGCAGAATTAAATCGGTCGAGGATCAGACAGACTACGAAGAGACGTGAACAGGCTACAAGACAGGTCCAGCAACTGGCTCCTTGAATTTAACCCCGCCAAATGCAAAGTCATGACAGAGTATAGTCTAGGTGGCCAAAGTCTGCAAACCTCACTCAAGGAAAAAGATCTTGGGGTGAGTGTAATACCGAGCACATCTGAGGCACACATTAATCAGATAACTGCTGCAGCATACGGGCGTCTGGCAAACCTAGAATAGCGTTCCGATACCCAGTAAGGAATCGTTCAAGACTCTGTACACCATATACGTCAGGCTCATATTGGAGTATGCAGCACCAGTTTGGAACCACACCTGGTCAAGCATGTCAAGAAATTAGAGAAATTGCGAAGGTTTCCAACGAGACTAGTCCCAGAGCAAAGGGGATTGTCCTACGAAGAAAGGTTAAGGGAAATCGGCCTGACGACACTGGAGGACAGGAGGTTAGGAAGACATTATAACGACATGTAAAATACTGCGAGGAATTGACAAGGTGGACAAAGACAGGATGTTCCAGAGATGGGACACAGAAACAAGGGGTCACAATTGGAAGATGGAGACTCCTATCAGTCAAACGGACGTTAGGAAGTATTTCTTCAGTCATAGAGTAGTCAGGAAGTGGAATAGCCTAGAAAGTGACGTAGTGGAGGTAAGAACCATACATAGCTTTAAGACGAGGTTTGATAAAGCTCTTGGAGCAGTGAGAGAGAGGACCTAGTAGCAATCAGTGAAGAGGCAGGGCCAGGAGCTATGAATCGACCCATGAAACCACAAATAGGTGAGTACAAAAAGGTGAGTACATACACACATATACAGGAATGATAACGGATGCGATCTTTCCAACAGGATATCAGATCCTGAAAAAAGACAGAGGAAACAGAGGGGGTAGAGGAGTGGCACTGCTCATCAGTAACCAATAGGATTTTGATGAGCTGGAGAGAGGAGAAGCAAGAGACTACGTAATAGGAACACCTCAATCTGGAGGTCTCAGGTGGTAATTGCAGTGATGTATAACCCACCACAGAACAGCAGGAGGCCAAGGCAGCAGTATGATGATAGTAATAGAGCGATGGTTGACACACTGGCTGAAGTGCCAGAAGGGCTCATGTGAGCAGGGTAAAGCTGCTGATTGTGGGTGACTTGAACCACAAGAAATCGACTGGGAAAACCTGGAGCCACATGGGGGCCCAGAAAAGTGGAGGGCTAAGATGATGGAGGTGGTACTGGAAAACCTCATGTACCAACACGTAAGGGATACTACCAGAGAGAGAGGAGAGGGTGAACCAGCAAGACTGGACCTAGTATTCACCTTGAGTAGCGCAGACATTGAGGACATCACTTAAGAAAGGCCCCACGGGGCCAGTGATCATGTGGTTCTGAGCTTCGAATGTATAGTAGAGTTGCAAGTGGAGAGGGAAGCAGGAAGGGCAGGACGAATGAAGCCAAACTACAAGAGAGGGACTACACAGGCATGAAGAATTTCCTACACGGGGTTGAGTGGGACAGAGAACTGGCAGGGAAGTAAGCAAATGAGATGATGGAATATGTGACAACAATATGCAAGGAAGCTGAGGAGAGGTTTGTACCCAATGGTAACAGAAATAACGAGAAAGCCAGGATGAGCCCGTGGTTCAAAAAAAATTGTAGAGAGGCCAAAACCAAGTGTTTACAGAATGGAAGAAGTATAGAAGGCAAAGGACTCTGGAGAATAAGGAGAGAAGTCGAATAGTCATAACAGAAATGAATATGCACAGGTAAGAAAGGAGGCCCAACGACAATAAGAAAATGACAACAGCAACAGCCAAATCTGTCCCGAAGCTGTTGTACAGCCACATCAGGAGGAAAACAGCAGTCAAGAACCAGGTAATCAGGCTGAGGAAGGAAGGAGGAGAGATCACAAGAAACGACCACAAAGTGTGTGAGGAGCTCAACATGAGATTCAAAGAAGTGTTCACAGAGAAACAGAAGGGACTCCAGAAAGATGGAGAGGTGGGGTACACCATCAAGTGTTGGACATAATACATACAACCGAGGAAGAAGTGATGAGGCTCCTAAGCGAGCTAGATACCTCAAAGGCGATGGGGCCAGATAACATCTCTCCATGGGTCCTGAGAGAGGGAGCAGAGGCGTTATGTGTACCAATAACAACAATCTTCAACACATCTATCGAAACAGGGCGACTACCTGATTTATGGAAGACAGAAAATGCATTCCCATTTTTTTAAAAAGGAGACAGACACAACACATTAAACTACAGACCAGTTTCACTGACATGTATAGTATGCAAAGTCGTGGAGAATATTATCAGAAGAGTGGTGGAGCACCTAGAATGGAATGAGCTAATCAACGACAACCAGCACGGTTTCAGGGACAGGAAATCCTGTGCCACAAACCTACTGGAGTTATATGACAAGGTGTCAGCAGTAAGACAAGACAGAGAGAGAGGAGAGGGTAGATTGCATTTTCTTCGACTGTAAGTAGGCGTTTGACATAGTTCCACACAAGAGATTAGTGCAAAAGCTGGACGACCAGGCAGGGTAACAGGGAAGGCACTGCAATGGATCAGGGAATATCTGTCAAGAAGACAACAGTGAGTAATGGTACGTGGCGAGGTGTCAGAGTGGGCGCTGTGACGAGCGGGGTTTCACAGGGATCAGTCCTAGGACCGGTGCTGTTTCTAGTATTTGTGAATGACATGACGGAAGGAATAGACTCCGAAGTGTCCCTGTTTGCAAATGATTTGAAGTTGATGAGAAGAATCCAGTCGGATGAGAACCAGGGATAACTACAAAGGGATCTGGACAGGCTGCAGGACTGGTCCAGCAATTGGCTCCTGGATTTCAACCTCACCAAGTGCAACTTCACGAAGATTGGGGAAGGGCAAAGAAGACCGCAGAAGAGTGTGTGGTTAGTGGGTGGTGGGTGGAGGAAGATAAACAAGGTTCTTACTCTGGTTGAAGAGTGTGTGGTTAGTGGGTGGTGGGTGGAAGGAGATAAACAAGGTTCTTACTCTGGTTGAAGAGTGTGTGGTTAGTGGGTGGTGGGTGGAGGAAGATAAACAAGGTTCTTACTCTGGTTGAAGAGTGTGTGGTTAGTGGGTGGTGGGTGGAGGAAGATAAACAAGGTTCTTACTCTGGTTGAAGAGTGTGTGGTTAGTGGGGTTGTTGAGGAAGATAAACATTCTAACTCTGCTGAAGAGTTTGGTTAGAGGGGGTGTTAAAGATAATCAAGGTTCGTTATCAGTTGAAGAATGTGTGGTTTCAACTTGACGAAGTTGTCTTTGGTCAGAAGACAAGTCTCTCCGGTTCTCAGCTTAGACACAGTTGCTTCCGGTGTACAGCTACAGACAAGTCTTCTGTTACAGTACAGACAAGTCTCCATGTTATCAGCTTACAGACAATGTCTTCCTGGTGTTTCACTTACAGACAAGTTGTCTTCCTGGTGTTTCAGCTTACAGACAAGTTGTCTTCCTGGTGTTTAAGCTTACAGACAAGTTGTCTTCCTGGTGTTTCAGCTTACAGACAAGTTGTCTTCCTGGTGTTTCAGCTTACAGACAAGCTGCGTTTCCGGTGTTTCAATTTTAAAAGACGATTTATAGGAAAGTTTCAGAAACATTACGTAATGATTCATAACTTAGAATTTGAAGCTCCTGGAGAGCGAAACAAAGGTCCTGAAGAGCGAAACAAAGTTCCTGGAGAGCGAAACGTTGCCACAATAAAATGCCGCATTAGTTACACTTGTGTCCCTTTCACCTGATATATTGTCGGTAATTGTACCAACATTATTTCATAAACAAGATTAACTGCGGCTTCAAGAAACGTGGATGTTATTGCCTGGATGCCCCGGTGGCCTGGTGGCTAAACCTCTCACTTCCCGCACGGAGAGCCCGGGTTCGATTCCCGGCGGGGTGGAAACATTTCGAATCATTTCCTTATACCTCTTGTCCTGTTCACCTAGCAGCAAATAGGTACCTGGGTGATAGTCGACTGGTGTGGGTGGCATCCTGGGGGACAAGATTGAGGACCACAATGGAAATAAGACAGACAGTCCTCGATGACGCACTGACTTTCTTGTGTTATCCTGGGTGGCTAACCCTCCGGGGTTAAAAATCAGAACAAAATCTTATCTTATTGTAACAACATAACTGTGACATTCAACATAACTGTTGAATGTCACATTTATTATAATAAATTATTCCACGTTCATATAACAAGAGGGGAAAGTGGAAGTTGGTCTATGTCCAGAAAATATAAGTTGCTGATATAAAGGTTGACGGGACAGATACGGAAACAGTCTAGCTGCAATTTCCAGGACGTGAAAAGTTAATAAATCATGAAATATCATGAAAAGTTTATTTAAGTGTTTACCAAAAAACTTAGCTGCCCAGCTAAAGTATTTGGGACGATATTGTTAAGGCTTCAAGGCACAAAAGATTATAATTTAGCCAAGTTAATTAACACTCCCTGACTTCCTAGAGGTTGTCCAGGATTGTTTGGTAAAGCAGTTGGTGACAGAATTAACCAGAGGTAACAACAACCTGCTTGACCTACGTCTGAATGAAGCATGTGCAACATTTGGGTTTGCTTTATTTGTAGACGTTTCGCCATTTAGTGTCTATATCTATACAAATTCTAACATATAATGGAAAGACTCTAGAACTATATGCACAAGACGTGGTAATTAGTCTTCAGCCTTAGAGCTGGTGAAGACTATGGTAGTCTAATGTGTAGATAAATGGTTCAGAGAACCGCACTCTAAGGATGGGAACTGATTACCTTGTTTTATGTATATAGTTCCTTTGTTCTATAGTTCTTTTGTATAGAGTCCCATTATGTCCTTGAATTTGTATATATAAAGCCACTGGATGGTGAAACGATTACAAATAAAGATACCCAGGTGTACATATGTCTAATTCTTTATTTTGTTGGTATTGTATACTCTGGCATACAAAGAGTATGCTACACTTTATTCGGTGTATGTCACACTCCCATACAGGCTGCCTCCCAACCAGTGTACCGGGTGCTAAGGCTTTAACAATCGATAGGGTACACGTTAATATTCAATTAAGTTTGAGTAGAAGTTATCTGTGTACCTAATGATGGTACATAAACATTGGTGCAGGCTGACTTGATGTAGATGATGCTACTACTAGTGATGTAGACAAGACTACCACCACTTGTTGATGTAGATGATGCTACTACTAGTGATGTAGACAAGACTACCACCACTTGTTGATGTAGATGATGCTACTACTAGTGATGTAGACAAGACTACCACCACTTGTTGATGTAGATGATGCTACTACTAGTGATGTAGACAAGACTACCACCACTTGTTGATGTAGATGATGCTACTACTAGTGATGTAGACAAGACTACCACCACTTGTTGATGTAGATGACGCTACTACTAGTGATGTAGATGAGACTACCACCACTTGTTGATGTAGATGATGCTACTACTAGTGATGTAGATGAGACTACCACCACTTGTTGATGTAGATGATGCTACTACTAGTGATGTAGACGAGACTACCACCACTTGTTGATGTAGATGACGCTACTACTAGTGATGTAGACAAGACTACCACCACTTGTTGATGTAGATGATGCTACTACTAGTGATGTAGACAAGACTACCACTACTTGTTGATGTAGATGACGCTACTACTAGTGATGTAGACAAGACTACCACCACTTGTTGATGTAGATGATGCTACTACTAGTGATGTAGACAAGACTACCACTACTTGTTGATGTAGATGATGCTACTACTAGTGATGTAGACAAGACTACCACCACTTGTTGATGTACATGATGCTACTACTAGTGATGTAGATGAGACTACCACTACTTGTTGATGTAGATGACGCTACTACTAGTGATGTAGATGAGACTACCACCACTTGTTGATGTAGATGATGCTACTACTAGTGATGTAGACAAGACTACCACTACTTGTTGATGTAGATGATGCTACTACTAGTGATGTAGACAAGACTACCACCACTTGTTGATGTAGATGACGCTACTACTAGTGATGTAGATGAGACTACCACCACTTGTTGATGTAGATGATGCTAATACTAGTGATGTAGACAAGACTACCACCACTTGTTGATGTAGATGATGCTACTACTAGTGATGTAGACAAGACTACCACCACTTGTTGATGTAGATGATGATACTACTAGTGATGTAGACAAGACTACCACCACTTGTTGATGTAGATGATGCTACTACTAGTGATGTAGACAAGACTACCACCACTTGTTGATGTAGATGATGCTACTACTAGTGATGTAGACATGACTACCACTACTTGTTGATGTAGATGATGATACTACTAGTGATGTAGACAAGACTACCACTACTTGTTGATGTAGATGATGCTACTACTAGTGATGTAGACAAGACTACCACCACTTGTTGATGTAGATGATGCTACTACTAGTGATGTAGACAAGACTACCACCACTTGTTGATGTAGATGATGCTACTACTAGTGATGTAGACATGACTACCACTACTTGTTGATGTAGATGATGATACTACTAGTGATGTAGACAAGACTACCACTACTTGTTGATGTAGATGATGCTACTACTAGTGATGTAGACAAGACTACCACTACTTGTTGATGTAGATGATGCTACTACTAGTGATGTAGACAAGACTACCACTACTTGTTGATGTAGATGATGCTACTACTAGTGATGTAGACAAGACTACCACTACTTGTTGATGTAGATGATGCTACTACTAGTGATGTAGAAAAGACTACAACTACTTGTTGATGTAGATGATGCTACTACTAGTGATGTAGACAAGACTACCACTACTTGTTGATGTCGATGATGCTACTACAAGTATTGTAGACGAGACTACAATTTTTTTTACTCACCTATTTGTGGTTGCTGGGGTCGAGTCACAGCTCCTGGCCCAGCCATTTCACTCTACTAGGTAACTCTCTCAACACGCTCCTTTAACCTTTTCATACGTCTTCTTAAAGTTATGTATGGAACTTGCCCCCACCAATTCATTCTCTAGATTATTCCCCCCAATGAAGAGCAGGGGTGCCACTAGCACGTTGAGGGACAACACAATAAGTGTCAGGGGCCCAAGATTGTTCAACTGCCTCCCAGCATACATCAGGGGGATTACCAACAAGCCCCTGGCTGTCTTCAAGCAGGCACTGGACAGGCACCTAAAGTCGGTACCTGATCATCCGGGCTGTGGTTCGTACGTTGGACTGCGTGCGGCCAGCAGTAACAGCCTGGTTGATCAGGCTCTGGTCCAACAGGAGGCCTGGTCACAGACCGGGCCGCGGGGGCGTTGACCCCTGGAATTCTCTCCAGGTAGACTCCAGGTAGACTTCCTGATAAGGAAGTCGATATAAACGAGACTACGACTACTTGTGTCGAAATAAACGAGGCTAACACTTCCTGTGTCGATATAAACGAGACTATCATTACTTGTGTTGATATAAACGAGACTACCATTACTTGCGGACACTTGTTCCCGTAGCACCAAGATTACTGTACAGGCTCAGTGCCATCTCTGTCGGGTGAATAGTGAGGGTCCCTGGCTGCTTCTCATGTGCTCTTTATCCGTCCCTTCACCCATCATGTACCTGTGTAATCTTTGGACTGCCGTCCGCACGATGGGTATGAGGTACATAATAAAGATGTTTAATAACACATTAGGTGATACCTCCTTCATTGAATTACTCATGATTATCTCCCATACCACGGTAGCTTTATGCCATTTTTATGTGTTTAATGACACCCATGATCTAGTAATCTTCACTAATTATTATATTCATGGGTAGGTCCAGTTCCTTTGATCAAGAGCCGTTAAGCAGCATCAATTCACCTCCCTGCAGAGCTTACCTGGAGAATACCTGGAGAGGGTTTCGGGGGTCAACGCCCCCGAGGCCCGGTCCGTGACCATGCCTCGTGCTTGAACAACCAGACTGTTACTTCTGGCAGCACGAACCACAGCCCGGCTGGTCAGGTACTGACATAAGGTGCCTGTCCAGAGCCTTCTTGAAGACAGTGAGGCAGGTCCAAGTCAACCCCCGGCTTAAACCAATGACTCACCTAGTCAGGCCAGGTCAGGTCACATCCATTTAAGGAAGGAACACGACATCAGCTAGTCAGGTCCAACTCACACCCACCCACACCCACTCATGTATTTTTCCAACCTATTTTTAAAACTACACAACGTTTTAGCTTCTATGACGGTACTCGGGAGTTTGTTCCACCCAGCCACAACTCTATTACCAAACCAGTGCTTTCCTATATCCTTCCTGAATCTGAACTTTTGCAACTTGAAACCATTGCTGCGAGTCCTGTCTTGGCTGGATATTTTCAGCACGCTATTTACATCCCCTTTATTTATTCCTGTTTTCCATTTATACACCTCAATCATATCCCCCTTAATTCTACGCCTTTCTAGAGAGTGCAGATTCAGGGCCCTCAGTCTATCTTCATAGGGAAGATTTCTGATACATGGGATCAACTTTGTCATCCTCCTTTGTACGTTTTCCAGAGCATTTATATCCATTCTGTAATACGGTGACCAAAACTGTGCAGCATAATCTAAATGAGGCCTAACCAAAGATATATAGAGTTGAAGAACAACCTGAGGACTTCTATTATTTATACTTCTTGATATGAAGCCAAGGATTCTGTTAGCTTTATTGCGAACACTTATGCACTGTTGTCTAGGCTTCAGATTACTACTAACCAGAACTAAATCCTTTTTGCAATCAGAAATATTAAGATTTACATTATTTAGTTTACATGAGGCAATGTTATTTTCTTGTCCAATGTTTAGAACTTTGCATTTGTCTATATTAAACTGCATCTGCCACTTCTCCGACCATTGCATCAGTCTATTCAAATCTTCCTGGAGTGCTCTAATGTCCCCATTAGAATGAATTAGGCGACCTATTTTGGTGTCGTCAGAAACTTGCTTATGTCGCTATTTATTC
Organism: Cherax destructor; assembly: GCA_009830355.1. Taxonomy (NCBI): domain Eukaryota; kingdom Metazoa; phylum Arthropoda; class Malacostraca; order Decapoda; family Parastacidae; genus Cherax; species Cherax destructor. Next base: position 16,591 of record WNWK01006372.1, read on the forward strand.
CTTCATCAATGTCATTTATATAAATTGTGAAAACAAATGAGGCCCAACACTGACCCTGTGGAACACCATTCGTGACGTGCCCCATTCTGATTTCCTCCATAGCAAAGTCTCTGCCGCCTATTTGTCAACCATGCCTCTACCCAGGAAAAATTTCTCCTATTCCGTGTGCCTTAAGTTTCTCATAGCCTCGATGTGGGACTCTATCGAAAGCCTTACTAAGTCCATATACACAATATCATATTCATTACCATATCTACCTCTTCAAATACCTTGGTGAAAAATTCGTAAGCAGGAACGCCCTTTCTAAAACCATGTTGAATTCATTAATCAATTTATGCCTTTCAAGATGGCTACGAATTGCCTCTGCAATTATTGACTCCATAAATTTACCAACTATGGAGGTAAGGTTATTGGTCTATAGTTCAAGCTAAGGACCTGTCACCTGCCTTGTAAATAAGTATTACATTTGCCATTTTCCACTTGTCTGGCACTATGCCAGTTTGTAGTGATATATTGAAAAGACTAATGCCAAAGGTTTGCTAAGCTTCTCTTTACATTCCTTTAAAACTCTTGCAAACAGTTCATCAGGGCCTGGGGATTTGTTTGGTTTTAATTTCTCTATTTTTCTGAGGACCATGTCACTAATTACCCCAATCGTGCGTAGTTTATTATCGTCCTGTTCAACATAATTTATTATTTCTGGAATTTTGCTAGTATCTTCCTGAGTAAAAACAGAGGAATTAAAAATTAAAAATTTCACACATTTCCTCATCACTGTCAGTGAGCTGACCTGAGTTACTTTTGAGTGGGCCTATCTTGTCCCTAATCTTACTTCTATATACCTGAAAAAAACCTTTTGTGTTAGTCTTCAAATCTCTTGTCACTTTAGCCTCATAATCTCTTTTAGCTTTTCTTATTCCCATTTTTATTTCTCTCTTTAACTGAATATATTGATTTCTTAACTGCCCATGCCCTCCTTTGATACGCCTAAATATGCCTCTCTTTTGACCAATGAGATGTTTTAATCTATTGTTCATCCATTTGGGATCATTTTTTATTGATCTAATTTCCCTACTTGGAACATAAGTTGTCTGGGCAGCTAGAACTATGCTCCGAAGAACGTCATATTGGCAACCAACACCACCTACCTGACCCAGTAAGGTCGTTCCAATTTAGCCCACCCAGGTAATTTCTCAGTCCCATGAAGTCAGCGAAGCGGAAGTCTAGGACAGAGACTTGATTGCAGTTATCTGGGTAATTCCATGATATATTGAAACTAAGTGATTTGTGATCGCTTTCCCCAAGCTCTTCATTAACCTCAAGATTATTAATTAGTGATTCTTTGTTGGCAAGAACCAAGTCAAGCAGATTGTTTCCTCTAGTTGGTTCTGTCACAAACTGTTTTAAATAGCAATCCTGAATCGTATCAAGAAAGTCACTAGACTCAAGATTTCCTGTCACATTGTTCCAATCAATTTGTCTAAAGGTAAAATCTCCCATTAACACAACATTTTCATATCTAGACGTCTTATGAATTTCGTCCCATAGCAGCTTACTGCACTCCCTATCAAGATTTGGGGCCTATAAATCACACCCAAAATTAATTTGTCACGACCCTCGAGAAACTGTAGCCAAAAATATTTTGTGTCTGATGCTTCTAATCTCATATCTTGTCTAACACAACATTCTAAATTGTCTCTGACTTACATAGATACTCCACCACCCTTCCTGTTGACCCTATCAGTGTAGAATATTTTATAGCCTTGTATGTGGCATTCAGAAGGCATTTCTGTATCTTTCAGGCTGAACCAAGTCTCTGTAATAGCAATAATATCTATATTATCTGCACTTGCAAGTAATCTTAGCTGATCTATCTTATTTCTTAGACTCCTAATATTAGTATAGTAAACTTTAAGGGAGCTAGTCACTCTCTGCTCTCTACTATCTCTCTTTGTTTGTTGATCAATTGCTTTGCCTTTACTAGCAACTGTATTTTGAATATTGTCTATTAAATATATCCCTGAGGTATCCTGGTAATATCTGCTGTTTTCAACCATAATACTGCAGCTTGACTGTTTTCCACACACACACATACCTCTATAATCTATCAGTTTAAAGTCCTAGACATGTCAGCAATGGCCCCCACAACTGAGCTTGCTAATGCAACCAATCTGGGCCCTGAGAGATAAACCCATCCCTTGCATACATATCATGTTTGCCATAAAAATTGTCCAAGTAATCAGTGAATGAAATTACAAATTCCTTGCAGTACCTGTCTAGCCAGCAATTTACACCAATTGCCCTAGACATCCATCCATTGCCCACTCCCCTTCTAGGCAAGATGCTACATATGACTGGGATCCCTCCCTTAGACCTAATTACATCTATGGCTGACCTGTACTTATCCAGCAGCTCCTGTCTCCTGCCCTTCCCAATGTCATTTCCACCAGCACTAGTGTAAACAGCCTATTCGTAGGCTCTTTCAAACTGCGCGGCACTACGGTGCTGCCATCTATAGGCCTATCAAGGTCGGGCTTGACAGTCATGTTTCTTTCTCACTCTTGCGGCCTGCTTCACTGAGACAGGTCCTACCCAGCTGGCTCCCGGTCTCCTCACATACCCTCTGTATCCTCGTGTACGCTTGCCCTATTCGACAATAAACCCAAGCCTAGTCTACGGCCATATCACTTCACCTACGCTACCATTCTGCTACCGGTGTTCCGTCAAGTTAGTCAAGATAAGCGATAACAGTGGTGACAGGTTGTCCACAGGGCCAGACATCAACTTGACTGCACATCCTTGAGCACTGTATGGGCAGGCCGATTTTCTCTTCCCCGACTCACGAAGTGGGAGAGTTTTTCCGGCCCGCACCGGCAATATTCTGTTTGTAAATGTCAGGTGACTGGAAGCCAGTTTCCCATGGGTAATTTTGTTTGCTCGTTTACATCTTCGTGCCCGCCAGTATTGTCGTGTTGAGACGACACGCGGTAGGTGGCCGAGCGGATGTAAACAGCCTATTCGTAGGCTCTTTCAAACTGTGCGGCACTACGGTGCTGCCATCTATAGGCCTTTCAAGGTCGGGCTGGACAGCCATGTTTCTTTCTCACTCTTGCGACCTACTTCACTGAGACAGGTCCTACCCATCTGGCTCCCGGTCTCCTCACATACCCTCTGTATCCTCGTGTACACTTGCCCTATTCGACAATAAACCCAAGCCTAGTCTACGGCCGTATCACTTCACCTACGCTACCATTCTGCTACCGGTGTTCCGTCAAGTTAGTCAAGATAAGCGATAACACTAGGACAGATGGGCTTATTCCCATTACCTGACACAATATTATCCAACCTGTTGAATATGTCATCAACACCAGCTCCTGGGAAGCACACTCTCTGTCTAACATTCCTATCTCTGTTACAGAAAGCACAGTCCATATATCTTACCTGTGAGTCACCCACCTTGATTAGCAGGGGTGTCAGTGGTATCTTTAACCTCACTAACCACTGAAGTACACTCATCCTGGAGAACAAAGAATCGATTTCCTCCCTTCAGATCTTCTCTATTAAGCTTCCTTATTTGATACTTCTACCTTTAGTAGAGACCACATTCCACTTGAAGTGGTTGCCACTCTTCAACTCATTGCTGGTAACCTTTTCCTCCACAACGACTCCACCCTCACTCCCAAATCCCAAAACCATCTAGGGATATTTTCAGCCTTCTATTTTCCTATTGGAAAAGTAGAACCTTCTCTGTTGAACAGTCTTGGGCCCCAAATACTTATTGTCTTGTATCTTAGTGCACTCGTGGCGCCCCTGCTTTTTACAGGGATATGTTGCATCTCCTGCCGAGTCTTTTGCTTTCAAGGAGAGAGATTTTCTTGTGCAAATTTGGTACTAATCCCTCTAGGATTTTCCATGTGAATATTATCATGTGTTTTTCTTGCCTGCGTTCCAGGGAATACAAATCGAGGGACTTCAACCGTTCCCAGTAATTTAGGTACTTCATCGTACTTATGTGTGCCGTGAAGGTTCAGCGGTCAGCAATATCGCCTTCCTTGAAGGGGGATAGTTAGTGTACAACAGTATTCCGGCCTAGAGAGAACAAGCTGTTTGATGAGAATCATCATGGGCTTGGCGTCTCTAGTTTTGAAGGTTCTCATTATCCATCCTATCATTTTTGTAACAGATGAGGTAGATACATTGTTGTTGTCTTTGAAAGTGAGATCCTCTGACATTATCACTCCAAGGTCCTTCACATTAGTTTTTCGCTCTATTGTGTGGTTGGAATTTGTTTTATACTCTGATAGAGTTTTAATTTCTTCAAGTTTCCCATATCGGAGTAATTGAAATTTCTCTTCATTAAACTTCACATTGTTTTTCGCGGCCCATGTGAAGACACGGTGCTGTGAAGACACGGTGCTGTGAAGACACGGTGCTGTGAAGACACGGTGCTGTGAAGACACGGTGCTGTGAAGACACGGTGCTGTGAAGACACGGTGCTGTGAAGACACGGTGCTGTGAAGACACGATGCTGTGAAGACACGGTGCTGTGAAGACACGGTGCTGTGAAGACACGGTGCTGTGAAGACACGATGCTGTTAAGACACGGTGCTGTGAAGACACGGTGCTGTGAAGACACGGTGCTGTGAAGACACGGTGCTGTGAAGACACGGTGCTGTGAAGACACGGTGCTGTGAAGACACGGTGCTGTGAAGACACGATGCTGTGAATACACGGTGCTGTGAAGACACGGTGCTGTGAAGACACGGTGCTGTGAAGACACGGTGCTGTGAAGACACGGTGCTGTGAAGACACGGTGCTGTGAAGACACGGTGCTGTGAAGACACGGAGCTGTGAAGACACGGTGCTGTGAAGACACGGTGCTGTGAAGACACGGTGCTGTGAAGACACGGTGCTGTGAAAACACGGTGCTGTGAAGACACGATGCTGTGAAGACACGGTGCTGTGAAGACACGGTGCTGTGAAGACACGGTGCTGTGAAGACACGGTGCTGTGAAGACACGGTACTGTGAAGACACGGTGCTGTGAAGACACGGTGCTGTGAAGACACGGTGCTGTGAAGACACGATGCTGTGAAGACACGGTGCTGTGAAGACACGGTGCTGTGAAGACACGATACTGTGAAGACACAGTACTGTGAAGACACGGCGCTGTGAAGACACGGTGCTGTGAAGACACGGTGCTGTGAAGACACGGTGCTGTGAAGACACGTTACTGTGAAGACACGGTGCTGTGAAGACACGGTGCTGTGAAGACACGATACTGTGAAGACACGGTGCTGTGAAGACACGGTGCTGTGAAGACACGGTGCTGTGAAGACACGTTACTGTGAAGACACAGTGATGTGAAGACACGGTGCTGTGAAGACACGGTACTGTGAAGACACGGTACTATGAAGACACGGTACTGTGAAGACACGGTGCTGTGAAGACACGGTGCTGTGAAGACACGGTGCTGTGAAGACACGGTGCTGTGAAGACACGGTGCTGTGAAGACACGGTACTGTGAAGACACGGTACTGTGAAGACACGGTACTGTGAAGACACGGTGCTGTGAAGACACGGTGCTGTGAAGACACGGTGCTGTGAAGACACGGTGATGTGAAGACACGGTGCTGTGAAGACACGGTGCTGTGAAGACACGTTACTGTGAAGACACGGTGCTGTGAAGACACAGTGCTGTGAAGACACGGTGCTGTGAAGACACGGTACTGTGAAGACACGGTACTGTGAAGACACGGTGCTGTGAAGACACGGTGCTGTGAAGACACGGTGCTGTGAAGACACGGTGATGTGAAGACACGGTGCTGTGAAGACACGGTGCTGTGAAGACACGTTACTGTGAAGACACGGTGCTGTGAAGACACGGTGCTGTGAAGACACGGTGCTGTGAAGACACGGTGCTGTGAAGACACGGTGCTGTGAAGACACGGTGCTGTGAAGACACGGTGATGTGAAGACACGGTGCTGTGAAGACACGGTGCTGTGAAGACACGGTATGTGAAGACACGGTGCTGTGAAGACACGGTGCTGTGAAGACACGGTGCTGTGAAGACACGGTGCTGTGAAGACACGGTGCTGTGAAGACACGGTGCTGTGAAGACACGATACTGTGAAGACACGGTGCTGTGAAGACATGGTATTGTGAAGACACGGTGCTGTGAAGACACGGTGCTGTGAAGACACGGTGCTGTGAAGACACGGTGCTGTGAAGACACGGTGCTGTGAAGACACGGTGCTGTGAAGACACGGTGCTGTGAAGACACGGTGCTGTGAAGACACGGTGCTGTGAAGACACGGTGCTGTGAAGACACGGTGCTGTGAAGACACGGTGCTGTGAAGACACGGTGCTTCATATAGGAAGGATGGGTCTCTTACACTAGGCTGTCTCGTACTTAAGTCTCATTATAGAGAATATCTCCCTCACCTGCAATATCTCCCTCACCTGCAATATCTCCCTCACCTGCAATATCTCCCTCACCTGCAATATCTCCCTCACCTGCAATATCTCCCTCACCTGCAATATCTCCCTCACCTGCAATATCTTCCTCACCTGCAATATCTCCCTCACCTGCAATATCTTCCTCACCTGCAATATCTTCCTCACCTGCAATATCTTCCTCACCTGCAATATCTTCCTCACCTGCAATATCTTCCTCACCTGCAATATCTTCCTCACCTGCAATATCTTCCTCACCTGCAATATCTTCCTCACCTGCAATATATTCCTCACCTGCAATATCTCCCACACCTGCAATATCTCCCTCACCTGTAATATTCACGAGGCTGCCATCGTACTGGTAAATGGTTCTTCACGAGGCTGCCATCGTACTGGTAAATGGTTCTTCACGAGGCTGCCATCGTACTGGTAAATGGTTCTTCACGAGGCTGCCATCGTACTGGTAAATGGTTCTTCACGAGGCTGCCATCGTACTGGTAAATGGTTCTTCACGAGGCTGCCATCGTACTGGTAAATGGTTCTTCACGAGGCTGCCATCGTACTGGTAAATGGTTCTTCACGAGGCTGCCATCGTACTGGTAAATGGTTCTTAACGAGGCTGCCATCGTACTGGTAAATGGTTCTTCACGAGGCTGCCATCGTACTGGTAAATGGTTCTTCACGAGGCTGCCATTGTACTGGTAAATGGTTCTTCACGAGGCTGCCATCGTACTGGTAAATGGTTCTTCACGAGGCTGCCATAGTACTGGTAAATGGTTCTTCACGAGGCTGCCATCATACTGGTAAATGGTTCTTCACGAGGCTGCCATCAGTACTGGTAAATGGTTCTTCACGAGGCTGCCATCGTACTGGTAAATGGTTCTTCACGAGGCTGCCATCATACTGGTAAATGGTTCTTCACGAGGCTGCCATCATACTGGTAAATGGTTCTTCACGAGGCTGCCATCATACTGGTAAATGGTTCTTCACGAGGCTGCCATGTACTGGTAAATGGTTCTTCACGAGGCTGCCATCGTACTGGTAAATGGTTCTTCACGAGGCTGCCATCATACTGGTAAATGGTTCTTCACGAGGCTGCCATCATACTGGTAAATGGTTCTTCACGAGGCTGCCATCGTACTGCTAAATGGTTCTTCACGAGGCTGCCATCGTACTGCTAAATGGTTCTTCATCAAACAAGTCACTTCAGTCAAAATAATAATAATCAGCTTTTAATAAAAACAGATTAACAAATTTAAACCACACGTAATAAAACTATATATCCCTTAACTATTTACTATTAGCAAAGCATATATTAAACATATATTAAACATATATTAAACATATATTAAACATATATTAAACAGTAAAAAATGCATTAAATTATATCTAAGTTTAGCAGACCATATATATTAGTACCTGGAGTTTACCTGGAGAAGGTTTCGGGGGTCAACTCCATGGCGGCTCGGTCTGAGACCAGGCCTCGTGGTGGATCAGAGTCTGATCAACCAGGCTGTTACTGCTGGCCGCACACAAACTGACGTATGAACCACAGCCTGGTTGGTCAGGTACTGACTTTAGGTTCCTGTCCAATGCCTGCTTGAAGACAGCCAAGGGTCTATTGGTAATCCCCCTAATGTATGCTGGGATGCAGTTGAACAGTCTTGGGCCCCGGACACTTACTGTGTTGTCTCTCAGTGTACTCGTGGCACCCCTGCTTTTCATCGGGGGAATGTTGCATCTCCTGCCGAGTCTTTTGATTTCATAGGGAGTGATTTTCGTGTGCAAGTTTGGTACTAATCCCTCTAGGATTTTCCAAGTGTATATTATCATGTATCTCTCTCGACTGCATTCCAGGGAATACAGATCAAGGACCCTCAACCGTTCCCAGTAATTTAGATGCTTTATCGTACTTATGTGTGCTGTGAAAGTTCTTTGTACACTCTCCAGGTCTGCTTACGTTTTCACATATTTTTTTAAATAATTATTTTGATTTCATATGTAGCTGTCAATCACAGAAAAAATGAACCAAGGTACGGGAGGGGATTGAACGCTAGCTCAAGTCCTCTCAAAGCCGTGGCTATTGCGCCGGTCTGGAGTTTTAAGACTCACTAACCACGAGTTCAGTACCCGCCCGTGGTATGGTTCGTTTGCAATCATGTAATGACGATTTCATGAGTCATTATGACGGCATTGAAGGGACTTGAGCTAGAGTTCGTCACGGCCCCGATGGCGGGAGATTCATCTGTAAAAACTTGCATTTGTGTTTACAGTGATGTCTATGCTAACATTTTGATGGTGTGTAATACACCTAGTTGGATGAATCTTACTGTAGCCAGCTGGCCCAATGCCTTATTGCAGCCAGCTGGCCCAGTGGGTTACTGTAGCAAGCTGGCCCAGTGGGTTATTGTAGCAAGCTGGCCCAGTGGGTTATTGTAGCCAGTTGGCCAAGTGGCTTATTGTAGCCAGCTGGCCCAATGGCTTATTGCAGCCAGCTGGCCCAGTGGGTTATTGTAGCCAGCTTGCCCAGTGGGTTATTTTAGCCAGCTGGCCCAGTGGGTTATTGTAGCCAGCTGGCCCTGTGGTTACTCGCCGCCCAGGAGTTTCACTACTTACTGAGTACGAATTCAACCCCCGTCCGTACCGTGGTTTGTTTACAACCGTGACATTAACCTCTCGTGAGTTACAGAAAAAAATGAAATAATATAATTTAATTGGTTGCTTATTTTGACTGGATGAGAAAGTTTTTCTTTCTACTAAAAAAGTTACTTCATAAATTTTGTTCGTGAGAGTCTAGCCGGTGCGTAGGTTAACTTGTTTGCTACTAGCATGAACACTTTGTTCGTGAGAGTCTAGCCGGTGCGTAGGTTAACTTGTTTGCTACTAGCATGAACACTTTGTTCGTGAGAGTCTAGCCGGTGCGTAGGTTAACTTGTTTGCTACTAGCATGAACACTTTGTTCGTGAGAGTCTAGCCGGTGCGTAGGTTAACTTGTTTGCTACTAGCATGAACACTTTGTTCGTGAGAGTCTAGCTGGTGCGTAGGTTAACTTGTTTGCTACTAGCATGAACACTTTGTTCGTGAGAGCCTAGCCGGTGCGTAGGTTAACTTGTTTGCTACTAGCATGAGCACTTTGTTCGTGAGAGTCTAGCTGGTGCGTAGGTTAACTTGCTTGCTACTAGCATGAACACTTTGTTCGTGAGAGTCTAGCTGGTGCGTAGGTTAACTTGCTTGCTACTAGCATGAACACTTTGTTTGCTACAAGCATGAGCACTTTGTTCGTGAGAGTCTAGCCGGTGCGTAGGTTAACTTGTTTGCTACTAGCATGAGCACTTTGTTCGTGAGAGTCTAGCTGGTGCGTAGGTTAACTTGTTTGCTACTAGCATGAACACTTTGTTCGTGAGAGTCTAGCTGGTGCGTAGGTTAACTTGTTTGCTACTAGCATGAACACTTTGTTCGTGAGAGTCTAGCTGGTGCGTAGGTTAACTTGCTTGCTACTAGCATGAACACTTTGTTTGCTACAAGCATGAGCACTTTGTTCGTGAGATCTAGCCGGTGCGTAGGTTAACTTGTTTGCTACTAGCATGAGCACTTTGTTCGTGAGAGTCTAGCTGGTGCGTAGGTTAACTTGCTTGCTACTAGCATGAACACTTTGTTCGTGAGAGTTTAGACGGTGCGTAGGTTAACTTGCTTGCTACTAGCATGAACACTTTGTTCGTGAGAGTTTAGACGGTGCGTAGGTTAACTTGCTTGCTACGAGCATGAACACTTTGTTCGTGAGAGTCTAGCTGGTGCGTAGGGTAACTTGCTTGCTACTAGCATGAACACTTTGTTCGTGAGAGTTTAGACGGTGCGTAGGTTAACTTGTTTGCTACTAGCATGAGCCCTTTGTTCGTGAGAGTCTACCTGGTGCGTAGGTTAACTTGCTTGCTACTAGCATGAGCACTTTGTTCGTGAGAGTTTAGACGGTGCGTAGGTTAACTTGCTTGCTACTAGCATGAACACTTTGTTCGTGAGAGTCTAGCTGGTGCGTAGGTTAACTTGCTTGCTACTAGCATGAACACTTTGTTCGTGAGAGTTTAGACGGTGCGTAGGTTAACTTGTTTGCTACTAGCATGAGCCCTTTGTTCGTGAGAGTCTACCTGGTGCGTAGGTTAACTTGCTTGCTACTAGCATGAACACTTTGTTCGTGAGAGTTTAGACGGTGCGTAGGTTAACTTGTTTGCTACTAGCATGAGCACTCTTGTTCGTGAGAGTCTAGCTGGTGCGTAGGTTAACTTGCTTGCTACTAGCATGAACACTTTGTTCGTGAGAGTTTAGACGGTGCGTAGGTTAACTTGCTTGCTACTAGCATGAACACTTTGTTCGTGAGAGTCTAGACGGTGCGTAGGTTAACTTGTTTGCTACAAGCATGAGCACTTTGTTCGAGAGAGTCTAGACGGTGCATAGGTTAACTTGTTTGCTACTAGCATGAGCACTTTGTTCGTGAGAGTCTAGCCGGAGCGTAGGTTAACTTGTTTGCTACTAGCATGAGCACTTTGTTCGTGAGAGTCTAGACGGTGCGTAGGTTAACTTGTTTGCTACTAGCATGAGCACTTTGTTCGTGAGAGTCTAGACGGTGCGTAGGTTAACTTGTTTGCTACTAGCATGAACACTTTGTTCGTGAGAGTCTAGACGGTGCGTAGGTTAACTTGTTTGCTACAAGCATGAGCACTTTGTTCGTGAGAGTCTAGACGGTGCGTAGGCTAACTTGTTTGCTACTAGCATGAACACTTTGTTCGTGAGAGTCTAGACGGTGCGTAGGTTAACTTGTTTGCTACTAGCATGAAAACTTTGTTCGTGAGAGTCTAGACGGTGCGTAGGTTAACTTGTTTGCTACAAGCATGAAAACTTTGTTCGTGAGAGTCTAGACGGTGCGTAGGTTAACTTGTTTGCTACAAGCATAAAGACTTTGTTCGTGAGAGTCTAGCGGTGCGTAGGTTAACTTGTTTGCTAATAGCATGAGCACTTTGTTCGTGAGAGTCTAGCCGGTGCGTAGGTTAACTTGTTTGCTACAAGCATGAGCACTTTGTTCGTGAGAGTCTAGCCGGAGCGTAGGTTAACTTGTTTGCTACTAGCATGAGCACTTTGTTCGTGAGAGTCTAGCTGGTGCGTAGGTTAATTGTTTGCTACAGCATGAGCACTTTGTTCGTGAGAGTCTAGCGGGCGTAGGCTAACTTGTTTGCTACTAGCATGAAGCACTTGGTTCGTGGGAAGGCAGCTTGCGTAGTTAAACTTGATGTCAGCTGAACCTTTTTGGAGAGAGAGTTATATTTGTTTCTACAGCATGCAGACTTGTACGTATAAGTGTACTAACTTAGAGTAGCAGAAAAAGTGAGACAAACAGGATGCAGTAGGTTAGTTTTGCTACAGTCAGAGTATCAGTGAGCTCTAGACTGCGTAGGTTAACTTGTTTGCTACTAGCATGAACACTTTGTTCGTGAGAGTCTAGCCGTCGCGTAGGCTAACTTGTTTGCTACTAGCATGAACACTTTGTTCGTGAGAGTCTAGCCGTCGCGTAGGTTAACTTGTTTGCTACTAGCATGAACACTTTGTAAGGTGTCGGTAGGGAAGGCAGATCTATGGTACATTACTTGATGCTGAGGCGTCTTGGAAGAGAGAGAGTATATTTTTTTAGAGAAACATACAGACCGTAATATAAATGTACATACATACAAGAGGAGAGACAAGAGAGACAAACAGGATACAGTAGGTGTATACTCCGCAAAGTTCAAGTCATCAGTTGACCTCATGATGACCATTTCCTACTTACAGTTGATGCAGGACAGGGCTTAATAGCTCTCATGTTTTGTTAACCCATGAGTCTCACTCATAAACAACAATAAAACACGTTAACTTGCAACATGAACGTGCACGCTGCAGATACACCCTTGCAACATTGAACGTGCACGCTTCAGATACACCCTTGCAACATTGAACGTGCACGCTTCAGATACACCCTTGCAACATTGAACGTGCACGCTTCAGATACATCATTGCAACATTGGACGTGCACGCTGCAGATATACCCTTGCAACATTGAAAGTGCACGTTTCAGATTCACTTTTGCAACATTGAACGTGCACGCGTCAGATACACTCTTGCAACATTGAACGTGCACGCTGCAGATACAACTCACTGTGCTGGAGTCATTGAACGTGCGGTTCATACACAGTTCAACATTGCGGGACGCTTCAGAGTCTCCTCTGTGGTAAAGAACGTCCGCTTGCGGATACACTTGCAATATTGCGTGCGGCTTAGAAAAAATCCACTGCTTGGCAAACAAGAAGTCAGCTGCTTCGAGTCTATAAAGAACGTCTCAGCTGTGCTGGTGGTCACATTAACAAATCTCAGCTGAGATACAGTGCAAACATGAACGTCACGCTTGCAGATGTCTTTACAAACTGAATCAGCTCAGATCTATAAAAAATTCAACTGTGCTGGTCGGCTCAAATAAAGTCAGCTGTGCATGGTCTTTAACAAAGTCTCAGCTGTGCTGGTGGTCTATAAAGAACGTCTCGCTAGCAGAACACTCCTAGATACTTTGAACACTGCAAACAATTAGCACTCCTGGTCTTAGAACGTCCAACATATTAGAACACTCCCAGATTACTTTGAGCACATCCAAAACAATATTGAACACTCCCATATTACTTCCAAACAACATTAGAACACCTCCAAAACACTCTTATACATCATTTGAATACTCCCAAAACACCATTTGAATACTCCCGTAACAACATATATCATTTAACCTAACCTAACCCAACCTAACATCACCTATCATAACCCAATTAACATTTAACCTAACATAACTAATCCTTCAAATCACTCACCTTCAACTAACACATGAGACATCAACAAACCTATTCATGGCATAATCACAACTAATACATACGCCTCCAACTAAGACATATCATAATCACTAAGACATATTCACAAATCTTATACCTGACATGTGCCATAACCATCATCTAAGACAAATAAAAAATCTAACTCATATACACAATATAATATATATCCGCAAAATACCACGTCACGATCATCACCAACTAAGACATATCATGAACACACCCAACTAAGACATAACATAATCACATTTTTATAAACATCCCCTCAAATCATTATAACAAACTTTATATGATGACAAACCATTATCTAAGAACACTGATCTCAACCCACTAAGATCACTCATTTAAATTTTTCCCATTTTACTAATTAATCAAAAAAAGTAAAATCCATCTCCACAGAACATTTTTCATATACATTCCCTTATATCACCAACCGAGAACACTATTACTGAGATCACTTAGGACAAGAATGCTAAAACTATGAATACTTTTTACTATTGGAACACTTCCAAACAGCATGGGAACGTTTCCAAATTACATTAGAACACTCCCAGATTACTTTGAACACATCCAAAACAATATTAGAACACTCCCAGATTACTTTGAGCACATCCAAAACAATATTAGAACACTCCCAGATTACTTTGAGCACATCCAAAACAATATTAGAACACTCCCAGATTACTTTGAGCACATCCAAAACAATATTAGAACACTCCCAGATTACTTTGAGCACATCCAAAGCAATATTAGAACACTCCCAGATTACTTCTAAAAAACATTAGAACACCTCGAAAACACTCTTATACATCATTTGAATACTCCCAAAACACCATTTGAATACTCCCGAAACAACATATAACATTTAACCTAACCTAACCTAACCCAACCTAACATCACCTATCCTAACCCAATTAACATTTAACCTAACCTAACTTATCCTTCAAATCACTCATTCACCATTTGAACACCTTCAACTAACACATGAGACATCAACAAACCTATTCATGGCATAATCACAACTAATACATAAGCCTCCAACTAAGACATATCATAATCACTAAGACATATTCACCAATCTTATACCTGACATGTGCCATAACCATCATCTAAGCCAAATAAAAAATCTAACTCATATACACAATATAATATATATCCACAAAATACCACATCACGATCATCACCAACTAAGACATATCATGAACACACCCAACTAAGACATAACATAATCACATTTTTATAAACATCCCTCAAATCATTATAACAAACTTTATATGATGACAAACCATTATCTAAGAACACTGATCTCAACCCACTAAGATCACTCATTTCAATTTTTCCCGTTTTACTAATTCATCAAAAAAAAGTAAAATCCATCTCCACAGAACATACACACATTTTATGCACATTCCCTCATATCACCAACCGAGAACACTATTACTGAGATCACTTAGGACAAGATCGCTAAAACTGTGAATACTTTTTACTATTGGAACACTTCCAAACAACATTGGAACACCTCCAAAATAAAATTCTGAAAACTCCAAAATAACATTTGTCGTCTCTAACTCACCCGCCAAATTACATTCTCAATCACATTTACACATATTTCAATAACAGAAATTACATCTCACTCGCCAAACTACACACTCACCCCAAAACCACTCACCTACAACTAAGCCATGAGGCATAAGCCAAACTAAGACATATTCAAAATCTAAGAAATGAACACAAAATAAGCCATAACACGAACACTATATTATATCAAAAAATCTATGTCATTTACACAAAATATGATAAAAGCACAAAAATACCATGGCACAATCACCACCAACCAACTATAACATCATCACAGCAAAAAAATATAAGATCCACCAACTACAACACGTCTGCTAGAAAAATGACAGGATGGATAATGAGAACCTTCAAAACCAGGAATGCCAAGCCCATGTTGACACTTTACAGATCGCTTGTTCTATCTAGGCTGGAATATTGCTGCACATTAACTGCACCTTTCAAGGCGGGTGAAATTGCTGACCTTGAAAATGTGCAGAGAACCTTCACGGCACGAATAACTGCGATAAACCACCTCAATTACTGGGAACGCTTGAAGTTTCTAAACCTGTACTCCCTAGAACGCAGGCGGGAGAGATACATTATTATATACACGTGGAAAATTCTCGAGGGATTAGTACCAAACTTGCACACGAGAATCACTCCCTACGAAAGCAAAAGACTCGGCAGGCGATGTAACATCCCCCCAATGAAAAACAGGGGTTCCACTAGCACGTTGAGGGACAACACAATAAGTGTCAGGGGTACAAGATTGTTCAACTGCCTCCCAGCATACATCAGGGGGATTACTAACAAACCCCTGGCTGTCTTCAAGCAGGCACTGGACAGGCACCTAAAGTCGGTACCTGACCAGCCTGGCTGTGGTTCATACGTTGGACTGCGTGCGGCCAGCAGTAACAGCCTGGTTGATCAGGCTCTGGTCCAACATGAGGCCCGGTCACAGACCGGGCCGCAGGGGCGTTGACCCCTGGAATTCTCTCCAGGTAAACTCGAGGTATCATCACACCCGAAAATTATAGGATCCACCAAACTATAATATATCATTACATCCAAAAAAATATAAGAAACACCAACTAAGACATATGAACACATACAACTAAGTCATGAGACATTACCAAAACTAACACACCACCAACTTAGCCATAACATGAGCACCAAAACTAACACACACACACACACACCTCCAACTAAACCATATCATGAGTGCCAAATCTAAGACATACACCTACAACTAAGACGTGAGACATAACCAAAATTCTAAGACATATTCACAAAAAATACCAGAGCACGATCACCATCAACTATAACATATCATGTACCCAAAAATCTAAGAAACACCAAAACTAAGACATACACTTCCAACTATGACATGGCATGAACACACAACCAACTTATACATGACCTAATCACAACAAAACTTAAGACATGAGACATATACACAAAATAAGAAATATGCACAAATATTCTAAGATCCACCAACTAAGACATAACATGAACCCACCAACAAATTTAAGCCATCAGACATGTCAAAAAACTAAGGCACAGACACCACCAACTATGATATATACACAAAATAAGACATAGGCACAAAAATACCATAATCACAACAATTTAAGACATAAGACATGATGTCTATAAAATCTAAGACATAAAAAAAATCTAAGAGATGAACACAAAAATAAGATAGACACCTCCAACTAATATGCGACATGATCACAAAAATTTAAGACATGAAACATATTAAAAAAAAATCTAAGACATAATGAAATATTTTATGATATAATCAAAATAAGACAAGCACAAAAAATATCATAATATGATCACTAAAACATGTACCCCAAACTTATACACAACATGATCACAACAAATTTAAGACATGAGTCATGGATGTTTTTTTTTTTTTTTTTATTAACACATCGGCCGATTCCCACCAAGGCAGGGTTGCCCGAAAAAGAAAAACTTTCATCATCATTCACTCCATCACTGTCTTGCCAGAAGGGTGCTTTACACTACAGTTATAAAACTGCAACATTAACACCCCTCCTTCAGAGTGCAGACACTGTACTTCCCATCTCCAGGACTCAAGTCCGGCCTGCCGGTTTCCCTGAATCCCTTCATAAATGTTACTTTGCTCACACTCCAACAGCACGTCAAGTATTAAAAACCATATGCCTCCATTCACTCCTATCAAATACGCTCACACATGCTTGCTGGAAGTCCAAGCCCCTCGCACACAAAACTTCCTTTACCCCCTCCCTCCAACCTTTCCTAGGCCGACCCCTACCCCGCCTTCCCTCCACTACAGATTTATACACTCTCGAAGTCCCTCTGTCTCGTTCCATGTAATGATATATTATAGTTTGGTGATCCTATAATTTTTGGGTGTGATGATATAACATAAGAACATAAGAATGGAGGAACACTGCAGAAGGCCTACTGGCCCATACAAGGCAGGTCCTTATCAAAACCACCACTACCTAAGAATTTACTCCTGTACTCACGACACTAATCAAACCCAGCCCCTCCCACTCATATATTTGTCCAATCTCTTTTTAAAGCCACCCAAGGTCCTAGCCTCTATCACCCTACTCGGAAGATTGTTCCACGCATCTACAACTCTGTTCGAAAACCAGTACTTGCCTATGTCCTTTCTAAATCTAAATTTATCCAATTTAAATCCGTTATTTCTGGTTCTTACTTGGTTCGATATCCTCAGTATTTTATTAATATCTCCTTTGTTTATGCCCATCATCCACTTGTACACCTCGATGATATCTCCCCTCATTCTACGTCTCTCCAGAGAGTGGAGATTCAATGCTCTAAGTCTATCTTCATACGGGAGATTTCTTATACTGTAAATCATTTTAGTTGGTGGATCTTATATATTTTTGGTGTGATGATATGTTATAGTTGGTTGGTGGTGATTGTGCCATGGTATTTTTGTGCTTTTATCATATTTTGTGTAAATGACATAGATTTTTTGGTATAATATAGTGTTCGTGTTATGGCTTATTTTGTGTTCATTTCTTAGATCTTGAATATGTCTTAGTTTGGCTTATGCCTCATGGCTTAGTTGTAGGTGAGTGGTTTTGGGGTGAGTGTGTAGTTTTGCGAGTGAGATGTAATTTCAGTTAATGAAATATGTGTAAATGTGATTGAGAATATAATTTGGCGGGTGAGTTAGAGATGACAAATGTTATTTTGGAGTTTTCAGAATTTTATTTTGGAGGTGTTCCAATGTTGTATGGAAGTGTTCCTAAGTGATCTCAGTAATAGTGTTCTCGGTTGGTGATATAAGGGAATGTATATGAAAAAATGTTCTGTGGAGATGGATTTTACTTTTTTTGATGAATTAGTAAAACGGGAAAAATTTAAATGAGTGATCTTAGTGGGTTGAGATTAGTGTTCTTAGATAATGGTTTGTCATCATATAAAGTTTGTTATAATGATTTGAGGGGATGTTTATAAAAATGTGATTATGTTATGTCTTAGTTGGGTGTGTTCATGATATGTCTTAGTTGGTGATGATCGTGACGTGGTATTTTGCGGGTATATATTATATTGTGTATATGAGTTAGATTTTTTATTTGTCTTAGATGTTGGTTATGGCACATGTCAGGTATAAGATTTGTGAATATATCTTAGTGATTATGATATGTCTTAGTTGGAGGCGTACTTGCCAGAGGTACGGCCGCCGTACAGTAGGAGCTGCCAGAAGGACCGGTTTTTATCTCCAACACGCAAGTTATACTTTTGTACCATACCGATCATTATTACTCTGTTTAATCATCTTCCAGTGATCTGTCTCGCGTAACCCAGACAACCCCTACAGGATTCATTAAATAAGTGACACTGGATCTCGTCAGATCCAAGAAATAAGGGAACCATTGACTGGATTCAAAATTGGTATCCGAGTCCGGATTCAATAAGCGGACGGAGTTTTTAGGGGACCTTATCTAACATCCAAACAATAACAGTAAGAATAACTTTTACGAGGTAAGATTGTCCAAACACTTACACATACAAATAAAATAGACACGATACAAATAGACGGATCACTACTTCAGGGAACCTATTAGTAGAATATACAGTAAAGCAACCAACAAAATCAATCATGAAACCCTGTGTAATATGCAACCTAACAAGCAAACGTTCCTCTGCATGGATTACATGCAACTTTTGTGGTAAATGCTGCCACGCCCCTTGTGTAGACATTCAAGACTCTACCACCCGAGATATTAAACAAGGGAAGTGTTTTTGGGTATGTCCAAATGAGACCGAACTGTGGAATAAAAGATGACAACACCAAATCGGACATCATAAAAAACATGACAACTTTCTATAACAGTTGGGAAAGTAAAAAATCAGGGCCAGATGGTGCTACCGCCCCTGGTACAGATGTTGAAATAAATGATGGTGACCTGAAGAGAGACAGTAGCTCTAGTGAAATAAATGATGGGGAAACAGGTGTAGATAAAGACACACACAAAACAGTGTTACAAACTAGCAACACCACGGTAGATAGTAAACAAGGGGATGCCCAGGAAAATACTGAAGAAAAATTACCGGAAACAGTTGAAGGCTCCATTGTTAGCAAAAGTAACGAAGACAGACACGAGACAGGAACACACCCACAAATGGGGAACACAGTCACAAAAAACCAGGGCAAACGGAAACCAGGCCTATGTGAATATTTTGCACTTGGTATCTGCAGGCATGGAAAATCTGGGAAATCAGATGGGACATGCAATTATGATCACCCCAGAAAATGCCGTTCCCATATGAAAACAGGCAAATGCAACCTCCCGTCCTGTAAGTTTTTCCACCCTGAAATGTGTCACACATCAATTCAGGAAAGACAGTGCCATAACTTATATTGCCAGGCATACCACCTAAAGGGTACGAAGCGACACAGAACATCCAGACCATGGCAAAATCAGGGTAGCCACAGCCACTCCGGAGAGAGAGGTTTTTTAGTGCCAGGAAGGAAAAAAACCTGGCAGGAAATGACAGAAATTGTACACCAACTGCAATCATTTCTGGAGTGGAATCACAGTCAGTGGCCTCCACTCCATTACAACAGATATTAGAGCCAGGAAAAAAAGACGCCCCCATACCACCAATCCAACTACATTTATCTTTGCTAATATACAGGGTCTAAAGCCAGCAACAAACAACAAGGTACCTTACATTCGTGGACTACTTACAGAGTCAAATGCTATGTTTGCGGCTTTCACAGAGACCCACATAAGAGATCACTTGGACAATGAAATATGGATCCCGGGCTACAACCTATACAGGTGTGACAGAGTGAACAGGCAAAAGGGGGTTGGCCTGTATATCACAGAGTCACTTATATGTTCAGAACTACTAAATGCCTCAAATGATGTAGTTGAAGTATTAGCAATAAAGGTCGAGAATCAAAACCTGGTCATCGTAGTTGTCTACAAGCCCCCGGATGCAACGTCCCAACAATTCCAGGAACAGCTTCTGAAAATTGACCACTGTCTGGAAAATCTTCCAGCTCCTGCCCCCAACATCTTGCTACTAGGGATTTCAACCTCAGGCACCTAAAATGGAGGAACATTGCAAACAATGTGGTAGCAGAGATAACACCAGGAGGCAGCTCAGATGAAAATTCACACATGCATGAACTTTTAAATCTCTGCACCAAGTTCACCTTAAACCAGTAAATAGTAGAGCCCACAAGATTAGAGAATATGCTGGACCTCATCTTCACCAACAATGATGATCTGATACGAAATGTCATCATATCAAAAACAATATACTCAGATCACAACATAATAGAGGACCAGACATGCATACGGGGAGCCCCAGATCAACAAAATGTGATCAGCCGTGAGGAGCTTTCTCCAAATTCAACTTCAATAACAAAAACATAGGGTGGGACCAAGTAAACCAAGTCCTAAATGATATAAACTGGGAAGATTGCCTAAGCATCACGGATCCCAACCAATGTCTAGAACAAATTAACTCTGTGGTACTTGAGGTTTGCTCAAGGCAAATTCCCCTTAAGGAAAAGGAGGAGAAGATGCAAACTAGAAAGAGAGAGCGCTCCTATACAGGCGAAGGCAAAGAATAACGGAGCGGCTACAGGAGGCCAATATCTCTGAAATACGTAGGGAGACACTAGTCAGAGAAATAGCAAACATCGAATTAAAACTAAAGGAATCTTACAGGAATCAAGAGACACGGGAAGAACTAAAAGCCATAAATGAAATTGAAAGAAACCCTAAGTATTTCTTTTCCTATGCAAAATCAAAGTCGAGAACAACAACCAGTATTGGGCCCCTACTTAAACGGGATGGGTCCTACACAGATGACAGCAAGGAAATGAGTGAGTTACTTAAATCCCAGTATGACTCAGTCTTTAGCGAGCCACTAACCAGACTGAAAATGGAAAACCTAAATTATTTTTTTATGAGAGTGCCACAGAACTTGACAGACACATGCCTTTCTGACATCAACACGACGCCAAATGACTTCGAAAAGGCAATAAATGACATGCCTATGCACTCTGCTCCAGGCCCAGACTCATGGAACTCCGTGTTCATCAAGAACTGCAAGAAGCCCCTATCACATGCTTTTAACATCCTATGGAGAGGGAGCATGGACACTGGGATCGTCCCGCAGCTACTAAAAACAACAGACATAGCCCCGCTCCACAAAGGGGGCAGTAAAGCAATAGCAAAGAACTACAGACCAATTGCGCTAACGTCCCATATCATAAAAATCTTTGAAAAGGTTCTAAGAAGCAAGATCGCCACCCATCTTGATACCCATCAATTGCACAACCCAGGACAGCATGGGTTTAGAGCAGGCCGCTCCTGTCTGTCCCAACTACTGGACCACTACGACAAGGTCCTGGATGCTCTAGAAGATAAACAGAATGCAGATGTTATATACACAGATTTTGCAAAAGCCTTTGACAAGTGTGACCATGGTGTAATAGCACACAAAATGCGTGATAAAGGAATAACAGGAAAAGTTGGTAGATGGATCTATAATTTCCTAACATGTAGAACACAAAGAGTAGTAGTCAACAGAGTAAAGTCTGAGGCAGCTACTGTGAAAAGCTCTGTTCCACAAGGCACAGTACTTGCTCCTATCCTATTCCTCTTCCTCATATCAGACATTGACAGGGATATAAGACACAGTGCTGTGTCTTCCTTTGCAGATGACACCCGAATCTGTATGACAGTGTCCACCGTTGAAGACACTGCAAGACTCCAAGCAGACATAAACCAAATCTTTAAATGGGCTGCAGAAAACAATATGAAGTTTAATGATGAGAAATTTCAATTACTCAGATACGGAAAACGTGAAGAAATTAAAATCTCATCGGAGTACAAAACTAATTCCAACCACACAATAGAGCGAAAAACTAATGTCAAAGACCTGGGAGTGATCATGTCAGAGGATCTCACCTTCAAGGACCATAACAATGTAGCAATTGCATCTGCTCGAAAAATGACAGGATGGATAATGAGAACCTTCAAAACCAGGGATGCCAAGCCCATGTTGACACTTTACAGATCGCTTGTTCTATCTAGGCTGGAATATTGCTGCACACTAACTGCACCTTTCAAGGCGGGTCAAATTGCTGACCTTGAAAATGTGCAGAGAACCTTCACCGCACGCATAAGTGCGATAAACCACCTCAACTACTGGGAACGCTTGAAGTTCCTAAACCTGTACTCTCTAGAACGCAGGCAGGAGAGATACATTATTATATACACATGGAAAATTCTCGAGGGATTAGTACCAAACTTGCACACAAAAATCACTCCCTACGAAAGCAAAAGACTCGGCAGGCAATGTAACATCCCCGCAATGAAGAGCAGGGGTGCCACTAGCACGTTGAGGGACAACACAATAAGTGTTAGGGGCCCAAGATTGTTCAACTGCTTCCCAGCATACATCAGGGGATTACCAACAAGCCCCTGGCTGTCTTCAAGCAGGCACTGGACAGGCACCTCAAGTCGGTACCTGATCAGCCGGGCTGTGGTTCGTACGTTGGACTGCGTGCGGCCAGCAGTAACAGCCTGGTTGATCAGGCTCTGGTCAAACAGGAGGCCTGGTCACAGACCGGGCCGCGGGGGCGTTGACCCCTGGAATTTTCTCCAGGTAGACTCCAGGTATGTATTAGTTGTGATTATGCCATGAATAGGCTTGTTGATGTCTCATATGTTAGTTGAAGGTGTTCAAATGGTGAATGAGTGATTTAAAGGATAAGTTAGGTTAGGTTAAATGTTAATTGGGTTATGATAGGTGATGTTAGGTTGGGTTAGGTTAGGCTAAATGATATATGTTGTTTCGGGAGTATTCAAATTGTGTTTTGGGAGTATTCAAATGATGTATAAGAGTGTTTTGGAGGTGTTCTAATGTTGTTTTGAAGTAATCTGGGAGTGTTCTAATATTGTTTTGGATGTGCTCAAAGTAATCTGGGAGTGTTCTAATATTGTTTTTGATGTGCTCAAAGTAATCTGGGAGTGTTCTAATATTGTTTTGGAAGTGTTCAAAGTAATCTGGGAGTGTTCTAATGTAATTTGGAAATGTTCCAATGTTGTTTGGAAGTGTTCCAATAGTAAAAAGTATTCATAGTTTTAGTATTCTTGTCCTAAGTGATCTCAGTAATAGTGTTCTCGGTTGGTGGTACGAGGGAATGTGTATAAAATGTTCTGTGGAGCTGGATTTTACTTTTTTTGAATAATTAGTAAAACGGGAAAAAAATTGAAATGAGTGATCTTAGTGGATTGAGATTAGTATTCTTAGATAAATGGTTTGTCATCTTATAAAGTTCATTATAATGTTTGAGGGAATAGGTGATCTTAGTGTCTGGTCATTAATATTCTTACATAATGGTAATCATGAAATGGAGTTGGTGAACATGAAAAATGTGATCTTAGTGAAAGTATTAATAGTTTAAATGATCTTGTTCTGAATGATCTTAGTGTTTTGAGATGAGTGATTTTGGGGTGAGTGTAGTTTGGTGTATGAGATGTAATTTGGTGGATGAGTTGGAGGTGTTAAATGCAGTATTCAATGATGTTTTAGGGGTATTCAAATGATGTATAAGAGTGTTTTAGAGATTTTCCAATGTTGTTTGGAAGTGTTCCAATGCAATTCTTGGTTATATTGTGTATAAAAAATGTGTATGTTCTGTGGAGATGGATGTGACTTTTAGATGAATTAGTAAAAACGGTAAAAAATTGAAACAAGTGGAAATTGTGAGTTGTATTATTCAGATGGTGTAGGGGAGTGTGTGTGTGTGTGTGTGTGTGTGTGTGTGTGTGTGTGAGGTAGAGAGCAGGTGAGGTCATGGCCTCAGGCGCTGGGGTGGGTCTGTGATCTTCTCAGAGATAACAAACGTACCTCGTCAGTCGTCTAAGGTCATTTGAACATAGTGGAAGTTATAGAAATGTTGTGGTTATTATAATATTTTAATGAAAACGAGAAAAATTGTCATGATATGTAAAATTGAGGTTTGTTTTTAAAACGTCTTAAAATTTGTTGAATTAGAGCGTTTTCTGATGAAATAGTAAAAAATATTGTGAGTGATAAGTGGAAAATCTTAAATCGTGGTGTGTAAAATTGTGATATGTTGTGGGTATTACCAGAAATTTGTTAATGTAAAACTGGAACTTTTTATCCTGTTACCCGAAAACATAAAAAATGTATCTTTTTAGCCTGTTACCTGAAAATGGGGAATATATGTACCGAAACAATGGAAAATAAATGAAGAAAAATTATTGTGTATTAGTGTTATCCTACATTTAACAAGATGAAAAGTAACTTTGTTCATTTAATAAGGGGGACACAGAGTGACCAGACTTGATTCAACCTGTTATACAACCCATGGTTAAGCTTGTCCTTTTAGCTCATTTTAACTTAAAGAGAGAAAGTACCATAGGGGGAGATCATAGGGGCGGGGGGATCTTTTACCATACCCATAGGGGTTTATCAAGGGAAAATGCTTACCCCCAGGTAAAACTCAAGTCTTAGTTCAATTTACTTAAAGAGAGGAAATAATATTGCCCCCATAGGGGATCTCAAAACTTGATTCAAGGAGATGGAGAAGGAATATTGGGGAGGTGGAAGAAGATGTGACTTTTTGATGAATAAGTAAAATGGGAAAAAATTGTGTATGGGAGATGGGGAGGGTGATCTTGATCCGAGGAATTGGTGGGTAAAGTCAAAATTCGAAATTTTGGAAAAAGTAGGTAAAACTCGAAAATGTTTACCTCCATAGGGGGGATCTCAAAACTTGATCCAAGGAGATGGAGGTCTTGATCTGAGGAATTTTAAATCCCTCTAAAATTCTAAATTTTGGAAAAAGGGCAAAATTGGCAACCCTGTAAATCTTGATCCAAGGAAGTGGAGCAGAGGTTTTGGGAATATGGAAGTGAATGTGACTTTTTGATGAAATTGTAAAAACGGGGAAAAAATGTGGGTGGGGGAGGTGAGGGTTGTGACGTCACACCACACCTGGGCTCACTTGATTGAACTTGTTGGCGACCCCGGTGATGACGTCACACCTCGCCTGTTTCAACGTGTTGTACTCTCCCCATGTTTAAGCTTGTCCTTTTAGCTCATTTTAACCTAAAGAGAGGAAGTACTTACCCCCAGGTAAAACTCAAGTCTTAGTTCAATTTACTCAAAGAGAGGAAATAATATTGCCCCCATAGGGGGGATTTCAAAACTTGATCCAAGGAGATGGAGAGGTAAAGGGAAAATTCTAAATTTTGGAAAAAGGGTAAAATTGGAAACTCTGTAAATCTTGATCCAAGGAAGTGGAGACTATGGTGAAATTCTTGTCCACTCATAGGGGTAAAGTCAAAATTCTAAAAATAAATGAAAATCTTGAACCGAGGAAGTGGTGGGTGATAAAAGTATTACAGAATATCGAGAAAAATGAAATTTGAAAAAAAAATCAAAATCCGAAAAAAATAAAATTCGAAAAAATTGAAAATTCGTAAAAAAAAATTGAGGAGCGGAGGCTATCCGCAGCAGAAGGCGCTGCAGAAGGCAGTGAGGGGCGGCTCGGCGCGGAAGGGCGCGAGCGGGGTGCGGGCAAGGGGGCACGGGGCGCGGGCGAGCGGGCGCAGGAGGAGACCGCTCAGGGATGAGGAGCTGTGGCATACCCTCTGGAGGCATGGCTGCCATTTTGAGGATCTTTGGCAGAAAGTATACTACTATATATATATATATATATATATATATATATATATATATATATATATATATGTCGTGCCGATTAGGTAAAACTGGTCAATTAGAAAGAACTCATCTAAAATTAAGTCCTTTCTAAAATTTTCTCTTATACGTTTAAAGATATATTTTTTTCATTTATGTTAATGAAAGAATTTATAATTTTGTACCAAGAGAACTTTGAAAACCTACCTAACCTTATTACAACAAGCGCAATTTAATTTAGCCTAACCCAACTAAATATATTTTAGATACGTTAACATTAATTTAATAATAAACAAACACAATGAAATATATTTTTTTCGTTATGTTCAGAATGATTTTGGCCAAATTATTGCATACACAAATTTTCACTTGTCTTATATGGCAAGAAGAGCGTTGCTATTTAAGCCAAAATCGCAAGTTTTATCTAATCGGCACGACATATATATATATATATATATATATATACATATATTTGCAAGGCATACAGGTCTAGCTGACATGCTACTACACAGAAAGCCGCATGTTATGCGAAGCAGTTTTATGCAGCTCACTTTTTTCCCAGGATGCGACCCACACCAGTAGACCAGGTACCCACTTTACTGATGGGTGAGCATTGACATCCGATTTAAGGGAACACACCCGATGTTTCAACCCTCGCCGGGAATTGAACCCGGACCATCACCATGTGAAGCGAGAGCTTTTGCCACCAGGCCACGGGCCACCGTGACCGCGAGGTGGCCTGGTGGCCTCGTTGTTATGAGGTATTATGAGGTGTGAGTGAGTGAGGGGACTGGTGATGCGCCACCCTGGGTGGTGGCACTGTTGGCATCCATCACTTATGTCGGGTGGCAAGTGCTGCGATGTGACACTAAACAATATAACAACAACTTGGTATCTGCTGTAAATAATCCCCACAGTGGTGAAGTCTGGTGCGTTACTCCCACAGTGGTGAAGTCTGGTGCGCTACTCCCACAGTGGTGAAGTCTGGTGCGTTACTCCCACAGTGGTGAAGTCTGGTGCGCTACTCCCACAGTGATGAAGTCTGATGCGCTACTCCCACAGTAGTGAAGTCTGGTGCGCTACTCCCACAGTGGTGAAGTCTGGTGCGCTACTCCCACAGTGGTGAAGTCTGGTGCGCTACTCCCACAGTAGTGAAGTCTGGTGCGCTACTCCCACAGTGGTGAAGTCTGGTGCGCTACTCCCACAGTGGTGAAGTCTGATGCGCTACTCCCACAGTAGTGAAGTCTGGTGCGCTACTCCCACAGTGGTGAAGTCTGGTGCGCTACTCCCACAGTGGTGAAGTCTGGTGCGCTACTCCCACACTGCTGCGGAAGTAGCCATTGACCTGCAGTGCTATTAACTGTCTGTATCCCCTTGACACTTAGTGTGTGTGAGTGTACTCACCTAGTTGTGGTTGCAGGGGTCGAGTCACAGTTCCTGGTCCCGCCTCTTCACTGGACGCTACTTGGTCACTCTTTCTGCTCCATGAGCTTTATCATACCTCTTCTTAAAGCTATGTATGGATCCTGCCTCCACTACATCACTCCCCAGACTATTCCACTTCCTGACAACTCTGTGACTGAAGAAATACTTCCTAACATCTCTGTGATTCATCTGAGTCTTTAATTTCCAACTGTGACCCCTTGTTGCTGTGTCCCGTCTCTGGAACATCCTGTATCTGTTCACCTTGTCGATTCCTCTCAGTATTTTATATGTCGTTATCATATCCCCCCTATCACTCCAGTCCTCTAGTGTCGTCAGGTCAACGACAGTGTACAGGGTCTTGAACGATTAGTTATTGAGATGTCTGAATGCTTTTCTTAGGTTAGCTCGTCGCCCATATGCTGCAGCAGTTTTTTTGGTTGATGTTCACCTCAGAAGATGTGTCTGGTGTTATACTCACCCCAAGATCCTTTTTCTTGAGTGAGGTTTGTAGTCTCTGGCCGCTAGACTGTAATCAGTCTGTGGTCTTCTTTGCCGTTCCCCAATCTTCATGACTTTGCACTTGGTGGGGTTGAACTCCAGGTGCCAGTTGCTGGACCAGGCCTGCAGCCTGTCCAGATCCTTTTGTAGTTCTGGTCCTCGTCCGATTGAAATCCTCTCATTAGCTTCACATCATCTGCAAAGAGGGACACATCTGAGTTTATTCCTTCTGTCATGTCGTTCACAAATACCAGAAAAAACACCGGTCCTTGAGCTCCTCACATACTTCGCAGTCGTTTTTTGTGATCTCTCCTTCTTCCTTCCTCAGCCTGATCACCTGGTCCTTGACTGTTGTTCTCCTCCTGATGTGGCTGTACAACAGCTTCGGGTGAGATTTGGCTTTCGCTGATTTGTCATTTTTGTATTGTCAATGGGCGTCCCTTCTTACCTGTGCATATTCTCTAGCACACTTGGTTTTGGTCTCTCTTCACCTTTGGGTGAACCAAGAGCTCATCCTGACCTTCTCGTTATTTCTGTTACCCTTGGATGCAAACCTCTCCTCAGCTTCCTTGCATATTGTTATCACACGTTCCATCATCTCGTTTACTGACTTCCCTACCAGTTCTCTGTCCCACTGAACCCCATTCAGGAAAGTCTTCATGCCCTCTCTTATAGTCTGGCTTCATTCGTCCTGCCCTTCCTGCTTCCCTCTCCACTCTACTACAATATCTGCACTACTTAAGTTGAAGATTAGGTCCAGTCTATCTGGTCCATCCTCTCCTCTCTCTCTGGTAGTGTCCCTTACGTGTTGGTACATGAGGTTTGTTACCATTTTGTCTTAGGCAATGTCAATTAGACACTAGGCCTGTTGTATATATGTGTGTGTGTGTGTGTGTGTTGTGTGTGTGTGTGTGTAAGTGTAAGGAAACACTTCGAAATGTTTCGGTCCCGCCGGGAATTGAACCCGGGCCCTCCGTGCGTGAAGCGAGAGCTTTAGCCACCATGCCATCGAGGTGTGTGTGTGTATGTACTCACCCAATTGTTGCAGGGGTCGAGTTATAACTCCTTGCCCCGCCTCTTCACTAGTCGCTACTGGGTCACTCTCTACCTGCTCCATGAACTTTATCATAACTCTTCTTGAAGCTATGTATTGATCATCCTCCACTACATAGCTATGAAAAGACTTGATGTATGATAACTGTTCTTCGTCTGTTAAATTTATTTGTGCAAAAAAAGTGATAGGATGAATCAAAATAAAACCGCCTACTGAGCCACCTTCATGTTATTGCTGGAGGTGAACGCCAGGACAGTTGAGCCTATCAAGAAATTTCTCGGTCTGGAGTATTCCTGGACGGGGTTTTGGGGATCAACGCCCCTGTGGCCCGGTCCGTGACCAGACCTCGTGATTGATCAGGGCCTGATCAACCAGGCTGTTACTGCTGGCCATAAACCGATGTACGAGCCACAGTCCAGCTGATCAGGTATTAACTTTAGGTGCCTGTCCACTGCCTTCTTGAAGACAGCCAGGGGTCTATTAGTGATCCCACTTATGTATGCTGGGAGGCAACTGAACAGTCTTGGGCCCTTAATTAACACTTATTATACTTTCTCTTAGTGTACTCGTGGCGCCCCTGCTTTTAATTAGGGAGATGATGCATCACCTGCCGAGCCTTTTGCTTCATAGTGATTTTCGTGTGTAAATTTGGTACTCTACACAAATAACCCTCACATGGGAGAGAGGAACTACGACGAGTTTCGGTCTACTTGGATCATTTACAAAGTCACACTAACAAAAAGGAGAGAAGGAGGGAGTGTATATAGGCCAGCAGACAGAGACGGGACAAGAGAGGAAGTAGGAAAGGAAGAAGAGAGGTAGTGGTAGAGGTGGTAGTAGTAGTAGTTGAGTCAAAGACTAA
Source organism: Cherax destructor (assembly GCA_009830355.1). NCBI lineage: Eukaryota > Metazoa > Arthropoda > Malacostraca > Decapoda > Parastacidae > Cherax > Cherax destructor. The sequence goes on from WNWK01006372.1 coordinate 46,568, forward strand.
GAAAGAGGAGCACTGCAAGGGAGCTAGGGGCCTACAAGGGAGCTAGGGGCCTACAAGGAAGCTAGGGCCTGTTTTTTTAGTGATTTGCGGTAGACGAGTAGATGGAACATTGGACCACCATAAAGGAGAAGGGCAGATTGAGCGGAGTTGGAGGTATCAGAATGCCCTATTGTGTGTTTTGGGGGTAGTCACATGAGGTGTCATGCCTAGGTAAGGTATGCTCCGTTTTTTTTTTTAGGTGTTGGCTGGTACGCCTCACCTGTGTTTTTTAGGTGTTGGCTGGTACGCCTCACCTGTGTTTTTTAGGTGTTGGCTGGTATGCCTCACCTGTGTTTTATGTTGGTATAGGGGCTGTTGGACCTAAAGTTTTGGGGGAATGTGGGGCTGGCGGTGAAGCCCCTCCCCCCACTTTTTGGGTCATGTCACATGATCCGATGTGTCTTGCTTCTCCAGGACTTTTTTTTTATTTTTTTTTGGATCACTACTGGGGTGACTCCAGGGTCCTTGGAATGACATGTAGGTGCCGGCTTGGTAGGTCCACCTTTGTGAGGGGTCTTTGGTGATGACTCCAGTGTTTTATGGCCACAGTCTAGCCAACAACATTTATGTGACTATTCACCCGGTTTTTGGGGCCTGATATTATTTTTTTCCTCTCCCGTGATTTCCTGATTCTCGTAGAGGTGTGTCATGGGGAACCAGTTTTGTGTACTAAAGATTGGTGTGAGATGGGGGTGGTAATGTGATCTTTCTTTCTACGTAGAATTTAATAAGTAAACTTTTTTTTTCTTTCTTTTCACTACTCTTGGTTAGTGTTCCTGTTTCAAAGTTTTTGTGGTGTCATACATATTTTTAATCTGTCTTACAACTAGCTACAACTAGCTTACAACTAGAGGAAACTAGCTAGCACAACAGTACATGAGTTACATTTGAAGTATAGGACTAACCGGTTCACAATACAGCAGATTGTTGAGGGGTTGAGCGATATCGTGATTCACCTGAGTATAGGTGAGAGAGAAGAGTCACCGCCATCATCACATAAACAAACAGTTAGTTACTCAGAAAACTCGGGAAATCAATTTAAAGCGCATAAAACTAACATTGGGGTGTACTATAGCAAAGAAGTGTCTAAGACAAGGACCTCTAAGCAGACCCTCAGAGACACTCGTACCAGAATATGCGTGTTCTGCGAAGGCGAACACACTAGCGCAAGTTGCTCTCGGTATGCAACACTGAGCAGTAGGCGGCAGAGACTAAAGGAGTTGCAGCTATGCTTAAGGTGTTGTGGAAGACATGAGGCAGAAGATTGCCAGTCACTTCTTTCAGAGTGCTATAACTGCCGGAAAGGTAAGCACCATACTGCACTATGTCACAACAATTTAAGGGAACCCCAGGCTAGTAGGGACGTTTCTCCAGTAGAGATAGAAAGCGAGTCCAAGCCTGAAGTGGTAGCCAGCGTGATTAGTGTGGGCAAAGTCTCTAATCTGAGTGAGAATCACAGAGTTGCTGCCCTACCTACAGTCATGGCAGGGTTGTGAACGGGAACAGATCCAAAACAACCCGATTATTCTTTGACTCGGGAGCACAAGTGTCCATGATAACAGAGAAGTTGGTGGCTAAGTTAAAGTTGAAGGCCACCGACAAAGTTAATGCGACATTGGGAGGTGCTATAAGTCAGGGCCCGCCCAAGTCTTATGATGTTGTGGATGTCACTGTTAAATTGGGTGGACATCGCAGAAATATTACAGCTTTGGTAGTAAAGACGTTACCTGCGGCTATTACGACCAGAGGTCTTGCTGCAGCAACCAAGCGATTGAAAGACTTTGGCGTGAAGCTGGCAGACCAGGACATTACCACTGACACAGTCAGAAATGTAGGTATACTGGTGGGAGCCAACTATCTAGATGACTTCCTGTCCACACGACGGACTGTTAAGGAAGGAATTGGTTTATACAGATCCCCAGTAGGATATATCATCGGTGGCAGAATTCCTCATGGGGTCCCTGCAACGCCAGAGAGGGGGGAAGCTGACACCATGATAGCTGGGGGAGTAGTGATAATGAATGTTAGTGTACACGATGAACCGCCAGGTAAGCCAAACCAAGTAGGAAGTGACGAACACTTAGCCACCTTGGGGAGACGCTTTTATAGGGTACCTAAAGAGGGAGATAGATTGTCATTAAACCCAGGGAACCTCGTATCAGTGGGAAGAAGGGCTACCAGGGTATATGGGCCACTGGGTGGGAAAGTACGAAGCTGCTCAGACAAGGCTAGACGTGTGGAAGACATTAAAGTTAAAGGGAAGGGTGTTAAGATCACCGGAACCCACAAGTTTACACCCCCAGCGATCCACAAGGCGGAAACTAGACAGTCGGAGTTAGACCAGAGTCTGCTTGACGAGAGTGGCCGGACGGCACTCATGTCCAGGGCCCGCCGTAAGGGCTCGCAGAAGGTGAACTTGATGTAGACTTGTCGTCTACCTTCGTCGGCGGGAGGATGTGGAAACTTTTTTAGTCTCTAAAAGTTCCACAGGGTAAGTGAGCCGTTAGGAGCCTTAAACATACCGTGGATCGGCCCTCGGAGTTAAGGAACCCACACACCCAACCAAAACATACCCACATTCGAGTTGACGGAGGTAACTATTATGTCCACTTTAATTGATAGATTTATTCACCTAGGAACACCTAGGCAAGTTTGTACAGTTAGAAACTAATAGTAGGATTATTAAGGCAACGCTAGATATTAATAATGTAGTTTTAGCACCTCAATATGGGTAGATATAATCCCAAATAGACGAACCTTGGGATAGGTTAGCTAACGAGAATTGGCAGCCCACACTTGAATCTAGACAGCGTGGGACTCACAATACTTGACCCACGTTCTTACCAGACAAGACATCACTCGGAGAAGACGTGCTGTGACAAAGCAGCACCCCCCACATGACACAACATCTGTACTGGGGCCCCGGAGGAGATCCCAAAGTACCGTGGAAATCTCTCTCCATCCAGACCCATTACAGTAAGACTAGTCTTTCTTTCTCTCAGTATCTGGCCAGTTTTCTGGGGGAAACGTTAGTGAGTTATCTGTGGGTCTTAAGCGGACGGACGCCTTTGTGTTGGTATGCACCAGCGTCGTCTCTTAAGTTCAAGTCTGGAAGCTAGTGTTACTTACTGCATATATTGCTCAAGGGATATCCTAGGAACCAGGGAACTCTGAGGTGCAGGCAGGACACTAATTACCCCATCTTTTGCAGACAAAGTTTCTCCACTGCACATGGTGTTAGGAGGGGGTTATAGATAAGGAAGACCAGGACACACATAGCCACTTTTTTTCAAGTAAGTAAACCCCCTTCCAGTATTGTGTAGGCAGTGTGGATTCCCCTTACTGCAATTAGCTAGAAATTTGTACCATAGCCACTTGTAAGTCTGAGAGAAGTGTCTCAGAGTGTCGGTGTCAACAGTGCTTGCTCTAAGTGCAGCTTACAAGGAGGCAGTCCCAAAACAAGTTTCTACAGTGGAGAGTGTGCCATAAATTTCATGAATTAGGAAAAAACATAATAATAATGTTTAACCTTTGGATAAATGTCAACCATAATTTTAGAAATACGCTATGCACCTGGTGATTACTGTAAAGTAGTTTAAGCTGTGAATTAAGAAAATCCCGCCAGGGATTTATTTTCCAACTGTGGTGGGAAGAGGGTTGGCGTCGGTCGCTGGGGATGGAGAGTCACGTGGGTCGAGCATGGGGAGAGTGAGGTTGGCGAGACGCCGCCTAGTTTCACCTAAGATTTGTGATGTTGCATTCCCTTTTGTGTAGCTAAATCAAACCATATGCACTTTTATTGTTTACCAGTACCCTCCATTGGGCTCTGACATAATCGGGGCACGGCAGGAAGAGTGTGAACTGAGGAAATAGGAGGAGATGGTTGCTGGGAGAGGGTAGTGACCGGCGCTTGCACCGACCCCATAGGTACACTTGTTTTGTTTTGAGGTGGCGCCCCAGACGCCCACTACTCCTGTACTGTTATTAAGGTGTTTAGGCTAAGTGAAACATGAAAAGGTGTTTTTCGAGTGTGTATATCATTAATCTAAGTAAATAAGTGTATTTTTGTATAAAGAAGGAATTTTTGTGTGAACCTTCGGATACCCCAACCCAGTGGAGCACTAAACAATGGTTTAATATCTTCTGTTTCAACGAGGATAGACCTGGGAGGCCTAGTTTTACAGGTGATTTGCAGAACATTTACCCCTTTGCCCTTAGACAAGGCATTAGGCCTCAGGTAATCCCAATTTCTGCGTAACAGGGGCCTACAAGGGAGCTATGGGCCTACAAAGGGTACGAACAAGAACACAGAGAGAAGGGGGGGGGGAATAATAATGGACCAAACACCCAAGGCAGAAGAAAGAAAACCCAAAGGAGAATAAGGAAAGAGGAAAGGGGGAGAGGGAAAAGCGGAAAAAAAGAATCAGGTTACGTCACGGGTGTTCTGAAGTTTGGAGCATTTAACAATGTAATAGGAGAGAAAGCATCAACAGAGACAAAGTCAGGACTAAGATTCATACAGGGAAAATTGTGTATAATTGAGAATTCGACCAGACGGCGACTGTGAAAGTTGGACGTAGGGTAGACAGTTTTAGCAGAAGACCAGTCAATAGGATGACTGTGATCTCTGACATGACAGAAAAGAGCATTATTAGTGTCGGCAAGCCTAACACTATTTTTGTGCTCCCTAAGTCTGTCAGAAAGATATCGGCCAGTTTCACCAAAGTACTGAAGAGGATAGGAGGAACAAGAAATAGAGTAGACACCAGGAGCATCTATAGAGGGAGGAGAGGTATGAACTAGATTAGTGCGAAGAGTGTTAGTCTGGCGGAAAGTAAGTTTGATATCTAAGGAACAGAGAGAGTTGTTGAGACTAGAAAAACTGGAAATATAGGGAAGGTAGAGGACAGGAGAGTTCAAAGAGTAGAGAGTTTTGGAGAGAAGAAAGTCCATTTAGCATGAGAGAAAACAGAGTCTATGAAATGGGAAGGGTAGCCAAGACGGGAGAATGAATTATGAAGAGTGGAAATTTCTGACTCAAGGAATTGAGGATCACAAATGATGAGAGCACGGAGAAAGAGGGAGATAAGAACACCTATCTTGACAGAGGAAGCATAAGAAAAGTAGTGAATATACATGCCATTGTACATATGCTTGCTGTACACGGAAAAGACAAAACCTGTAACTGAGCGGTGGACATGAACATCAAGGAAAAGAAGCAAAGAATTAGATTCCCAATCAGCTTTAAACTTAATGGAAGGGGCAAGATTATTAAGAGCATCAAGAAATGGTTAGAAGAGACTAGAGACTAGAGTCATGAGGCTTTGTAAGTGGTCCATGTCGGACTGAAATGTAGTAAGCTCCCCTCTCCTATGTCTGGGTTATTTGTGTATTGTGCCATTCACGGTATTGTTCCAGTCTCTGTATTGTTCCAGTCACGGTATCGTTCCAGTCACGGTATTGTTCCAGTCTCGGTATTGTTCCATTCACGGTATTGTTCCAGTCACGGTATTGTTCCATTCTCAGTATTGTTCCAGTCACGGTATTGTTCCAGTCACGGTATTGTTCCAGTCTCAGTATTGTTCCAGTCACGGTATTTTCCAGTCACGGTATTTTCCAGTCACGGTATTGTTCCAGTCACTGTATTGTTCCAGTCACGGTATTGTTCCAGTCACAGTATTGTTCCAGTCACGGTATTGTTCCAGTCTCGGTATTGTTCCAGTCACTGTATTTTTCCAGTCACGGTATTGTTCCAGTCACGGTATTGTTCCAGTCTCTGTATTGTTCCAGTCACGGTATTGTTCCAGTCACGGTATTGTTCCAGTCACGGTATTGTTCCAGTCTCGGTATTGTTCTAGTCACGGTATTTTTCCAGTCACGGTATTGTTTCAGTCACAGTATTGTTCCAGTCTCTGTATTGTTCCAGTCACGGATTGTTCAAGTCACGGTATTATTCCAGTCTCGGTATTGTTCCAGTCACGGTATTGTTCCAGTCACGGTATTGTTCCAGTCTCGGTATTGTTCCAGTCACAGTATTGTTCCAGTCACGGTATTGTTCCAGTCACGGTATTGTTCCAGTCACGGTATTGTTCCAGTCACGGTATTGTTCCAGTCACGGTATTTTTCCAGTCACGGTATTGTTCCAGTCACGGTATTGTTCCAGTCTCTGTATTGTTCCAGTCACGGTATTGTTCCAGTCACGGTATTGTTCCAGTCACGGTATTCCAGTCTCGTTTGTCAGTCACGGTATTTTCCAGTCGGTATTGTTCCAGTCACAGTATTGTTCCAGTCTCTGTATTGTTCCAGTCACGGTATTGTTCCAGTCACGATATTGTTCCAGTCAAGGTATTGTTCCAGTCACGGTATTTTTCTAGTCACGGTATTGTTCCAGTCACAATATTGTTCCAGTCACGGTATTGTTCCAGTCACGGTATTGTTCCAGTCACGGTATTGTTCCAGTCTCGGTATTGTTCCAGTCACGGTATTTTTCCAGTCACGGTATTGTTCCAGTCACAGTATTGTTCCAGTCTCTGTATTGTTCCAGTCACGGTATTGTTCCAGTCACGGTATTGTTCCAGTCACAGTATTGTTCCAGTCACGGTATTTTTCCAGTCACGGTATTGTTCCAGTCACGGTATTGTTCCAGTCACGGTATTGTTCCAGTCACGGTATTGTTCCAGTCACGGTATTGTTCCAGTCACGGTATTGTTCCAGTCACGGTATTGTTCCAGTCCGGTATTGTTCTCGTATTGTTCCGTCAGTATCAGTCGGTATTGTTCCAGTCACGGTATTGTCAGTCCGTATTGTTCCAGTCGTATTGTTCCAGTCACGGTATTTTCCAGTCACGGTATTGTTCAGTCCGGTATGTTCAGTCCGTATTTCAGTCACGGTATTGTTCAGTCCGTATTGTTCCAGTCCGTATTTTCCAGTCGTATTGTTCAGTCCGTATTTTCCAGTCCGTATTGTTCCAGTCACGGTATTTCAGTCCGTATTGTTCCAGTCCGGTATTGTTCCAGTCACGTATTGTTCCAGTCCGGTATTGTTCCAGTCGTATTGTTCAGTCCGGTATTGTTCCAGTCGTATTGTTCAGTCACGGTATTGTTCCAGTCCGGTATTGTTCCAGTCACGGTATTGTTCAGCCGGTATTGTTAGTCAGGTATTTTCCAGTCCGGTATTGTTCCAGTCACGGTATTTCCAGTCGTATTTTCAGTCAGTATTGTTCCAGTCACGGTATTCCAGTCCGGTATTGTCCAGTCCGGTATTGTTCAGTCACGTATTTTCCATCAGGTATTTTCCAGTCACGGTATTGTTCCAGTCACGTATTGTTCAGTCAGGTATTGTCCATCACGTATTGTTCCAGTCAGTATGCATCGTATTGTTCAGTCATATTGTTCCAGCAGTATTTCAGCCTAGTTCACATTTGTCGTTTGTATCCGGATGCAGCATTCATCACAGCCATCAGTGTAGTTCCGTCGTATTTTCCGCAGTTTTTCCAGTCGGTATTTAGCGTATGTCTCCGGTTTCACCGATTTTCCTCGGTATTGTCAGCTCGCGTATTGTTCCAGTCCGGTATTTTCTCCAGTCACGGTATTGTTCAGTCCGGTATTGTCCATCCGTATTGTTCAGTCACGGTATTGTTCCAGTCACGGATTTTCCAGTCCGGTATTGTCCAGTCCGTATTGTTCCAGTCGTATTTTCAGTCGTATTTTCAGTCACGGTATTTTCCAGTCCGTATTGTTCAGTCTATTGTTCCAGTCACGGTATTGTTCCAAGTTCCCGGTATTGTTCCAGTCGGTATTGTTCAGTCACGGTATTTTCAGTCAGTATTTTCCAGTCCGGTATTGTTCCAGTCCGTATTGTTCCGTCCGTATTGTTCATCATCGTTATTGTTCCAGTCCGGTATTGTTCAGTCCGTATTGTTCCAGTCAGTATTTTCAGTCGGTATTGTTCCAGTCACGGTATTTTCCAGTCCGGTATTGTTCCAGTCTGGTTGTTCAGTCAGGTATTGTTCCAGTCACGGTATTGTTCCAGTCCGTATTGTTCCAGTCACGTATTTTCCAGTCCGGTTTGTTCCAGTCCGGTATTGTTCCAGTCCATTTTTCCAGTCACGGTATTGTTCCAGTCACGGTATTGTTCCATCACGTATTGTTCCAGTCACGGTATTGTTCAGTCCTGTTCAGTATTGTTCCAGTCCGGTATTGTTCCAGTCACGTATTGTTCCAGTCACGGTATTGTTCCAGTCCGGTATTGTTCCAGCACGTATTGTTCCAGTCACGGTATTGTTCAGTCACGGTATTGTTCCAGTCACGGTATTGTTCCAGTCACGGTATTGTTCCAGTCACGTATTTTCCAGTCACGGTATTGTTCCAGTCAGGTATTGTTCCAGTCCGTATTTTCCAGTCACGGTATTGTTCCAGTCACGTATTGTTCCAGTCCGTATTGTTCCAGTCACGGTATTGTTCCAGTCACGGTATTGTTCCAGTCCGGTATTGTTCAGCCGGTATTTTCCAGTCACGGTATTGTTCCAGTCACGTATGTCCAGTCCGTATTGTTCCAGTCCGTATGTTCAGTCACGTATTGTTCCAGTCCGATTGTTCCAGTCCGGTATTTTCAGTCACGGTATTGTTCCAGTCCGTATTGTCCAGTCACGTATTGTTCAGTCGGTATTGTTCCAGTCACGGTATTGTTCCAGTCCGGTATTGTTCAGTCCGGTATTTTCAGTCGGTATTGTTCCAGTCCGGTATTGTTCCAGTCCGTATTGTTCCAGTCACGGTATTGTTCAGTCCGTATTGTTCCAGTCACGGATTGTTCCAGTCCGTATTGTTCAGTCGGTATTGTTCCAGTCACGGTATTGTTCCAGTCACGTATTGTTCCAGTCACGGTATTGTTCAGTCCGTATTGTTCATCGTGTTCAGTCATTGTTCCGTCAGTATTTTCCAGTCACGGTTGTCCAGTCGTATTGTTCCAGTACGGTATTCCAGTCACGGTATTGTTCCAGTCTCGTATTGTCTCCAGTCACGGTTTTTCAGCAGTATTTTCAGTCACGGTATTGTTCAGTCTCGTATTTTCAGTCACGGTATTGTTCCGTCCGGTATTGTTCAGGTAGTTCCGTTGTCAGGTATTTCAGTCACGGTATTTTCCAGTCACATGATTCAGTCCTGTATGTTCCAGTCACGGTATTGTTCGTCACGATGTCACGGTATTGTTCCAGTCACGGTATTGTTCCAGTCATCGGTATTGTTCCAGTCCAGGTATTGTTCCAGTCCTTTCAGTCGGTATTGTTCCAGTCTATTGTTCCAGTCAGTATTGTTCCAGTCAGTATTGTTCCAGTCACGGTATTGTTCCAGTCACGGTATTGTTCCAGTCTCGTATTGTTCAGTCACGGTATTGTTCCAGTCACGTTTATGTATTGTTCCAGTCACGGTATTGTTCCAGTCACGGTATTGTTCCAGTCACGGTATTGTTCCAGTCACGGTATTGTTCCAGTCACGGTATTGTTCCAGTCACGGTATTGTTCCAGTCACGGTATTGTTCCAGTCACGATATTGTTCCAGTCACGGTATTGTTCCAGTCACGGTATTGTTCCAGTCACGGTATTGTTCCAGTCACGGTATTGTTCCAGTCACGGTATTGTTCCAGTCACGGTATTGTTCCAGTCACGGTATTGTTCCAGTCACGGTATTGTTCCAGTCACGGTATTTTTCCAGTCACGGTATTGTTCCAGTCACGGTATTGTTCCAGTCTCTGTATTGTTCCAGTCACGGTATTGTTCCAGTCACGGTATTGTTCCAGTCACAGTATTGTTCCAGTCACGGTATTGTTCCAGTCACGGTATTGTTCCAGTCACGGTATTGTTCCAGTCACGGTATTGTTCCAGTCACGGTATTGTTCCAGTCACGGTATTGTTCCAGTCACGGTATTGTTCCAGTCACGGTATTTTTCCAGTCACGTTATTGTTCAAGTCACGGTATTGTTCCAGTCACGGTATTGTTCCAGTCACGGTATTGTTCCAGTCTCGGTATTGTTCCAGTCACGGTATTTTTCCAGTCACGGTATTTTCCAGTCACGGTATTGTTCCAGTCACGGTATTGTTCCAGTCTCTGTATTGTTCCAGTCACGGTATTGTTCCAGTCACGGTATTGTTCCAGTCACGGTATTGTTCCAGTCTCAGTATTGTTCCAGTCACGGTATTTTTCCAGTCACGGTATTGTTCCAGTCACGGTATTGTTCCAGTCTCTGTATTGTTCCAGTCACGGTATTGTTCCAGTCACGGTATTGTTCCAGTCACGGTATTGTTCCAGTCTCGGTATTGTTCTAGTCACGGTATTTTTCCAGTCACGGTATTGTTCCAGTCACGGTATTGTTCCAGTCACGGTATTGTTCTAGTCACCGTATTGTTCCATTCACGGTATTGTTCCAGTCACGGTATTGTTCCAGTCACGGTATTGTTCCAGTCACGATATTGTTCCAGTCAAGGTATTGTTCCAGTCACGGTATTGTTCCAGTCACGGTATTGTTCCAGTCACGGTATTGTTCCAGTCACGGTATTGTTCCAGTCTATTCGTATTGTTTAGTCACGGTATTGTTCCAGTCACGTATCTGTTCCAGTCCGTATTGTTCATCGTATTGTTCCAGTCGGTATTGTTCATCACGGATTTTCCAGTCACGTATGTTCAGTCGTATGTTCAGTCCGTAGTTCAGTCTCGGTATTGTTCCAGTCACGTATTGTTCCAGTCACGGTATTGTTCCAGTCCGGTATTGTTCCAGTCTCGGTATTGTTCCAGTCACGGTATTTTCCAGTCACGGTATTGTTCCAGTCACGGTATTGTTCCAGTCTCGGTATTGTCCAGTCACGGTATTGTTCCAGTCACGGTATTGTTCCAGTCACTGGTATTGTTCCAGTCTCGGTATTGTTCAGTCACGGTATTGTTCCAGTCACGGTATTGTTCCAGTCACGGTATTGTTCAGTCCGGTATTGTTCCAGTCACGGTATTGTTCCAGTCATCGGTATTGTTCCAGTCACGGTATTGTTCCAGTCACGGTATTGTTCCAGTCCGGTATTGTTCCAGTCCGGTATTGTTCCAGTCATTTTCAGTCACGGTATTGTTCCAGTCGTATTGTTCGTCATTGTTCCAGTCACGGTATTGTTCCAGTCACGGTATTGTTCCAGTCATGTTCAGTCGGTATTGTTCCAGTCACGGTATTTTTCCAGTCACGGTATTGTTCCAGTCACGGTATTGTTCAGTCGTTGTTCCAGTCACGGTATTGTTCCAGTCACGGTATTGTTCCAGTCTCGGTATTGTTCCAGTCTCGGTATTGTTCCAGTCACGTATTTTCCAGTCACGGTATTGTTCCAGTCACGGTATTGTTCAGTCCGATGTTCAGTACTGTATTGTTCCAGTCACGGTATTGTTCCAGTCACGGTATTGTTCCAGTCTCGGTATTGTTCCAGTCACGGTATTGTTCCAGTCACGGTATTGTTCCAGTCACGGTATTGTTCCAGTCATTTCGTTATTGTTCCAGTCACGGTATTGTTCCAGTCACGGTATTGTTCCAGTCACGGTATTGTTCCAGTCAGTTCCAGTCGTATTGTTCCAGTCCGGTATTGTTCCAGTCACGGTATTGTTCCAGTCACGGTATTGTTCCAGTCACGGTATTGTTCCAGTCACGATATTGTTCCAGTCCTATTGTCAGTCACGGTATTGTTCCAGTCACGGTATTGTTCCAGTCCGGTATTGTTCCAGTCACGGTATTGTTCCAGTCACGGTATTTTCCAGTCACGGTATTGTTCCAGTCACGGTATTGTTCCAGTCACGGTATTGTTCCAGTCACGGTATTGTTCCAGTCACGTATTGTTCAGTCACGTATTGTTCCAGTCACGGTATTGTTCCAGTCACGGTATTGTTCCAGTCACGTGTCAGTTGTTCCAGTCACGGTATTGTTCCAGTCACGGTATTGTTCCAGTCACGGTATTGTTCCAGTCACGGTATTGTTCCAGTCTCGGTATTGTTCCAGTCACGGTATTGTTCCAGTCACGGTATTGTTCCAGTCACGGTATTGTTCCAGTCACGGTATTGTTCCAGTCACGGTATTGTTCCAGTCATGGTATTGTTCCAGTCACAGTATTGTTCCAGTCACGGTATTGTTCCAGTCACGGTATTGTTCCAGTCACGGTATTGTTCCAGTCACGGTATTGTTCCAGTCACGGTATTGTTCCAGTCACGGTATTGTTCCAGTCACAGTATTTTTCCAGTCACGGTATTGTTCCAGTAACGGTATTGTTCCAGTCACGGTAATGTTCCAGTCACGGTATTGTTCCAGTCTCTGTATTGTTCCAGTCTCGGTATTGTTCCAGTCACGGTATTTTTCCAGTCACGGTATTGTTCCAGTCACGGTATTGTTCCAGTCTCGGTATTGTTCCAGTCACGGTATTGTTCCAGTCACGGTATTGTTCCAGTCACGGTATTGTTCCAGTCTCGGTATTGTTCCAGTCACGGTATTGTTCCAGTCACGGTATTGTTCCAGTCACGGTATTGTTCCAGTCACGGTATTGTTCCAGTCACGGTATTGTTCCAGTCTCGGTATTGTTCCAGTCACGGTATTTTTCCAGTCACGGTATTGTTCCAGTCACGGTATTGTTCCAGTCTCTGTATTGTTCCAGTCACGGTATTGTTCCAGTCACGGTATTGTTCCAGTCCATTTCAGTGGTATTGTTCAGTCACAGTATTGTTCCAGTCACGGTATTGTTCCAGTCACGGTATTGTATCCGGGGCCTAGTTCAGCACGGTATTGTTCCAGTCACGGTATTGTTCCAGTCACGGTATTGTTCTCCTAGTCGTCGGTATTGTTCCAGTCACGGTATTGTTCCAGTCACGGTATTGTTCCAGTCACGGTATTGTTCCAGTCACGGTATTGTTCCAGTCACGGTATTGTTCCAGTCACGGTATTGTTCCAGTCACGGTATTGTTCCAGTCTCGGTATTGTTCCAGTCACGGTATTTTCCAATCACGGTATTGTTCCAGTCACGGTATGCTATCATGGTATTGTTCAGTTTATATTGTTCCAGTCCGGTATTGTTCCAGTCACGGTATTGTTCCAGTCCGGTATTGTTCCAGTCGAGGTATTGTTCCAGTCACGGTATTGTTCCAGTCCGGTATTGTTCCCAGTCACAGTTGGCTGATTGTTAAGTCACGTATTGTTCCAGGGTTACATCGGTATTGTTCCAGTCACGTATTGTTCCAGTCCGGTATTGTTCCAGTCACGGTATTGTTCCAGTCACGGTATTGTTCTAGTCTCGGTATTGTTCCAGTCACGGTATTTTCCAGTCACGGTATTGTTCCAGTCACGGTATTGTTCCAGTCCGGTATTGTTCCAGTCACGGTATTTTCCAGTCACGGTATTGTTCCAGTACGTATTGTTCCAGTCACGTAATGTTCCAGTCACGGTATTGTTCCAGTCTCTGTATTGTTCCAGTCCGGTATTGTTCCAGTCACGGTATTGTTCCAGTCACGGTATTGTTCCAGTCACGGTATTTTCCAGTCCGGTATTGTTCCAGTCACGGTATTGTTCCAGTCACGGTATTGTTCCAGTCACGGTATTGTTCCAGTCACTGTATTGTTCCAGTCACGGTATTGTTCCAGTCACGGTATTGTTCCAGTCACGGTATTGTTCCAGTCACGGTATTGTTCCAGTCACGGTATTGTTCCAGTCACAGTATTGTTCCAGTCACGGTATTGTTCCAGTCAGGTATTGTTCCAGTCACGGTATTGTTCCAGTCCGTATTGTTCCAGTCACGGTATTGTTCCAGTCACGGTATTGTTCCAGTCACGGTATTGTTCCAGTCACGGTATTTCCAGTCACGGTATTGTTCCAGTCCGGTATTTTCCAGTCACGGTATTGTTCCAGTCACGAGTATTGTTCCAGTCACGGTATGCTGTATTCCATTCACGGTATTGTTCCAGTCAGGTATTGTTCCAGTCACGGTATTGTTCAGTCACGGTATTGTTCCAGTCACGGTATTTTCCAGTCACGGTATTGTTCCAGTCACGGTATTGTTCCAGTCACGGTATTGTTCCAGTCAGTATTGTTCCAGTCACGGTATTGTTCCAGTCACGGTATTGTTCCAGTCACGGTATTGTTCCAGTCACGGTATTGTTCCAGTCTCGGTATTGTTCCAGTCACGGTATTGTTCCAGTCACGGTATTGTTCCAGTCACGGTATTGTTCCAGTCACGGTATTGTTCCAGTCACGGTATTGTTCCAGTCACGGTATTGTTCCAGTCACGGTATTGTTCCAGTCACGGTATTGTGCCAGTCACGGTATTATTCCAGTTATGGTATTGTTCCAGTCACGGTATTGTGCCTTTTTGTTATTTATAAATTTGGTACTAATCCAACTATCATTTTGCAAGTGTATATTATCATGTATCTTTCTTGCCTGGGTTCCAGGGAGTACACATCAAGGGACTTCAACCGGTCCCAGTAATTTAGGTGCCTTACGAGTGCCGAAAAGGGTCTCTATACAGTCTCCAGGTTAGCAATTGTCCCACCGTTGAAGGGGGCCGTTAGTGTACAGCAGTATTCCAGCCGAGAGAGAGCAAGTGATATAAAGAAAATCATCATTGACCTGGCATCCCTAGTTTTGAAGGTTCTCATTATCCATCCTATAATTTTATCTAGCAGATGTGGTAGATGCATTGTTGTGCCTTTGAATGTTAGATCCTCTGACATTATCACTCCCAGGTCCTTCACATTAGTTTCTCGCTCTATTGTGTGGCTGGACTTTGTTTTATACTCTGATACAGTTTAAATTTCCTCAAGTTTTCCATATTGCAGTAATTGAAATTTCTCTTCAATGAACTTCATATTGTTTTCTGCCGCTCATATAAAGAATTGGTTGATGTTCGCTTGTAGTCTTGCAGTGTCTCTGATGGATGACAGTCATGGAGATTCGGGTTTCATCCACAAAGGAAAACACGGTATGAGGATGAGGAACAGGATGGGAGCGAGTACTGTGCCTTGTGGAACAGAGGTTTTCACTGTAGCCGCCTCAGACTTTACTCTGTTTACTATTACTCTTTGTGTTCTATTTGTCAGGAAGTTATAGATCCATCTGCCAACTTTTCCTGTTATTCCTTTATCACGCATTTTGTGTGCTATTACACCATGGTCACACTTGTCAAAGGCTTTCGTAAAGTCTATGTATACTTCATCTGCATTTTCTTTATCATTTAGCACATCCAGGACATTCTCATAGTGGCCCAGTAGTTTGGTCAGACAGGAGCGACCTGCTCTAAACTTATGTTGCCCTGGGTTGTGTAACTGATGGGTATCAAGGTGGTTGGCGATATTGCTTCTTAGAACTCTTTCAAAGATTTTCGTGATGTGGGACATTAGCGCTATTGGTCTGTTGTTCTTTGCAATTGCTTTACTGCCCCCTTGTGGAGTGGGGCTATGTCTGTTGTTTTTAGTGTATGTGGAACGACCCTTACGTCCATGCTCCCTCTCTATAGAATGCTAAAGGCATGTGACAATTGTCTTCTTGCAGTTCTTGATGAGCAAAGAGTTCCAGTAATGTGGGCCTGGGGCAAAGTGCATGGGCATGTTACTTATTGCCTTCACGAAGTCTTGTGGTGTTATCATAACATGAGGGATTTTTTAATTTACGGAGTTTGAGTCTCGGTCATAATTTTTTTTATTTAGATTGTCGACCCTTAGTCTGGTTAACAGCTCTCTAAATTCTGTGTCATATTGGAGCTCTAGTATCTCACTCATTTCTTTGTTGTCATCTGATGTAAGTTCTGCCTCGTCTAATCAGGGGTCGAATACTGAATGTCGTTCTTACCTTAGATTTGGCATAAGAAAAGAAGTGTTTTGGATTTCTTATAATTTTTTTATGGCTTTAAGTTCTTCCTGAGATTATTGTCTCGTGTAAGATTATTTAAGCTTAAGTTCGATATTTGCTATTTGTCTGACCAGTGCAGTCCTTCGTATTTCAGATGTACTGGCCCCTCTCAGCAGCTCTGTGATTCTTCACCTTCGCCTGTATAGGGAGCGTCTCTCTGTTCCTCTCTCTAGTTTACATCTTCTCTTTCTTTTTCTTAAAGGAATGTACCTTGAGCATACCTCTAGTGGCACAGAGTTAATTCTTCCTAGGGAAAGGTTCGGATCCGTTTTGTTTAGGATATCTTCCCTGATAGCTTCATTTTGGTCATATCTGACATGGCCTAAATAGAGGGGTTGATATACCTCCAACTCCCATTCCCTCCTGCCTATTACTGAAGTAATTATGTACTATGGTTTGATCTGCAGCTAATGAACTTAGAACTGTTTCGATTATATTGTGATTGTTGTGTGTGTATCCTTCAGTGCTGGTGAAGGAATCTTGATTATATTGTGATTGTTGTGTGTGTATCCTTCAGTGCTGGTGAAGGAATCTTGATTATATTGTGATTGTTGTGTGTGTATCCTTCAGTGCTGGTGAAGGAATCTTGATTATGTTGCGATTGTTGTGTGTGTATCCTTCAGTGCTGGTGAAGGAATCTTGATTATATTGTGATTGTTGTGTGTGTATCCTTCAGTGCTCATGAAGGAATCTTGATTATATTGTGATTGTTGTGTGTGTATCCTTCAGTGCTGGTGAAGGAATCTTGATTATGTTGCGATTGTTGTGTGTGTATCCTTCAGTGCTGGTGAAGGAATCTTGATTATATTGTGATTGTTGTGTGTGTATCCTTCAGTGCTGGTGAAGGAATCTTGATTATGTTGCGATTGTTGTGTGTGTATCCTTCAGTGCTGGTAAAGGAATCTTGATTATATTGTGATTGTTTGTGTGTATCCTTCAGTGCTCATGAAGGAATCTTGATTATATTGTGATTGTTGTGTGTTATCCTTCAGTGCTGGTGAAGGAATCTTGATTATGTTGCGATTGTTGTGTGTGTATCCTTCAGTGCTGGTGAAGGAATCTTGATTATATTGTGATTGTTGTGTGTGTATCCTTCAGTGCTGGTGAAGGAATCTTGATTATATTGTGACTGTTGTGTGTGTATCCTTCAGTGCTGGTGAAGGTATCTTGAATATATTGTGATTGTTGTGTGTGTATCCTTCAGTGCTGGTGAAGGAATCTTGATTATATTGTGATTGTTGTGTGTGTATCCTTCAGTGCTGGTGAAGGTATCTTGATTATATTGTGATTGTTGTGTGTGTATCCTTCAGTGCTGGTGAAGGAATCTTGATTATATTGTGATTGTTGTGTGTGTATCCTTCAGTGCTGGTGAAGGAATCTTGATTATATTGTGATTGTTGTGTGTGTATCCTTCAGTGCTGGTGAAGGAATCTTGACGAAGGCAACTGGAACTTCCCTCAGCTTCCACAGACACAACATGATTCCTTCTCATTGCCCAGGTGCTGTATGACCCCTATAGATTTAGTGCTTTCTTATAACCTTAATAATATTGTGTCTGTAATAAGACAGTAAATTAGTATTGAAGAACAAAAAGGCATAATACCGTGACTGGAACAACACACACATCACTTACCAAGACGTTTAGGTCCCACTTGTACCATTAACATTTCAGTCTTCTATGTGCTGGTTATTTGTGTATTGTAAATTAGTATTGACTAATTAAGATAGCTGAAAGCTAGTAGTGATGGCACTGAATAAAAAATGATAACTCTTAGTTTAAATGATAAATAAATAATCAGTCTAGTGCATCAACGATGGATGTTCTGGAGAAAAGTTTATTCTCCTTTACTACCTGAGATGCTAATTTATCCTGCTAATTATGTAAGTGATATATGTAAAAAATGATTACTGGGATTAAAAAAAAAATCTTAATGAGAGTCCATTAACTAAAATACAGGTACACAGACCAACAATGGTAGCCCAATGTGTGCTTATGTCTTTTTAACCAGACCGTGAAAATCAGCATCATTAGTCCAGTTAAGTACCAGTATGATTTCTGATGTCACTAGCTTGGTGATGGCACTAGCTTGGTGATGGCACTAGCTTGGTGATGTCACTAGCTTGGTGATGGCACTAGCTTGGTGATGTCACTAGCTTGGTGATGTCACTAGCTTGGTGATGGCACTAGCTTGGTGATGGCACTAGCTTGGTGTTACTTTACATATGAATAACTAGCAAAACAACAGCTGATAGTTTATTCTAACTTAATTTTTTTTTTTTTTTTTAAATTCCTCCCAAAATGCTGACGGATGTGTCTATAAGATTCCTTGTCAAACATGTGATAAAATTTATTACGGTCAGACACATGTGCAACATCTGGGTGTCTTTATTGTAGACGTTTAGTCATCCAGGGGCTTTATCAGAATTATATATGAAAGATGAGGTAATCAGTCCCTCTTCCAACTATGTCCTAGAATTTGTATTGATAAAGCCACTGGAGGGCGAAACGTCTACAATAAAGTCACCCAGATGTTGCACATGTGTCTGTTTTTAATTTTGTCGGTACTGTATGCCATTCATGTACAAGGTTAAACAACATAAATACAGCATTAGAAGTGGACAAGATTATAATGCTCTGTTTATTCATGTGAGAGATTTTAACCATCCAATTGATTTTCAAAAGGCTGAGAAAGTTATATCAAGCAAGTCCATAGTCGACAGGAATATAATTGAATTATAAAAAGTAGTTTCATAAAAAGCAGTTACTCTCTAACTGCTTCTTTAACACAGTTAAGGTACAAACAGATGTCTTCTTCGAGGGGCCAGGCCGAGGTATGGCAGATGGTAACTCGACACCGCCACCAACCTTGAAACGCTGCACCCAGTTCCTCACTGAACGCTCACACACACCAACATTCTCCACAATTTCTTTCGTCTGGTGCCCAGCTTTGTGAAGCCCTATGATCTGAGCTATAGTTTCAGGTGTTAAAGACTTCCTCTTACCCATAATCAAACATCTATAGCCCAAAACCAAAGGGAACACCGGACAAAAGATGGGGAGGATGAGAGACAAGAGTGCAACACTTCATCTCACCATGACAGCCACTTGAGCACCGAGGAGTCACTGTGGAGTGTGGTGGCACGCCGTGACATCATCCTAATGGCTGCTACCCAGCAGAAATCACTGACACGAGGAATTAAACTCCAGACCTGTGTCACTGACGTGTATTGTATGCAAAGTTATGAAGAAGATTATCGGGAGGGGAGTGGTGGAACACCTAGAAAGGAACAAGCTTATAAATGACAACCAGCATGGTCTTAGGGAAGGAAAATCCTGTGTCACAAACCTACTGGAGTTTAATGACATGGTAATGGAAGTAAGACATGAGAGAGAGGGGTGGGTAGACTGTATTTTCTTGGACTGCAAGAAAGTCTTCGATACAGTTCTTCACAAAATACTAGTGCAGAAGCTAGAGGTTCAGGCATGAATTACAGGAAAGGCACTGCAATGGATCAGAGAATACCTGACAGGTAGGCAACAGCGAGTGATGGTACGTGATGAGGTGTCAGAGTGGGCGCCTGTGACAAGCGGGGTTCCACAGGGGCCAGTCCTAGGACCAGTGCTGCTTTTGGTATATGTGAATGACATGACGGAAGGGATAGACTCAGAAGATATCCTTGTTTGCAGATGATGTGAAGTTAATGAGGAGAATTAAATCAAACGAGAATAAGGCAGAAATGCAAAGGGACCTGGACAGGCTGCAAGCATGGTCCAGAAACTGGCTCCTGGAGTTTAACCCTACCAAATGTAAAGTCATGAAGATTTGGGGAAGGGCAAAAGAAGAACACAGGAGGAATATAGGCTAGGTGGGAAAAGTCTGCAAATCTCACACGTGGTCAAGCACGTTAAAAAAAGTAAAGAAAGTGCAAAGATATGCAAGGGGAATGTCCTACTAAGAAAGGTTAAGGGAAATCGGCTAGACGAGAGGACAGGCGGGTTAGGGAAGACATGATAAGGACATATCAAATACTGCGAGAAATTGACAAGGTGGAAAGAGATAGAATGTTCCAGAGATGAGACACAGAAACAAGGGGTCACAATTGGAAGTTGAAGACTCAGATGAGTCAAAGGGATGTTAAGGTGTCAGGAAGTGGAGTAGTCTGGGAAGTGATGTAGTGGAGGGAGGAATCACACATAGTTTTGAGACGAAGTTTGATAAAGTTCATGGAGCAGGGAGAGAAAGGACCTAGTAGCAATCAGTGAAGAGGCGGGGCCAGGAGCTATGATTCGACCCCTGCAACCACAGATAGTTTAGTACACACATACACACACACACACACGTGAGGAGCTCAACATCAGATTTAAGGAAGTATTTACAGTGGAGACAGAACAGAGGGGAACACCAACAAGGAATATACCAACAAGTGTTGGATGACATACAATTGAGGAGGAGGTGAAGAAGCTGCTCAGTGACCTTGATACCTCAAAGGCGGTGGGACCGGACAACATCTCCCCGTGGGTCCTTAGAGAGGGAGCAGAGATGCTGTGTGTGCCACTAACAACAATCTTCAACACATCACTCAAAACTGGGCACTGTACACTGAGGTATGGAAGACGGCAAATGTAGTTCCCATTTTTAAAAAAGGAGACAGAAAAGAGGCACTAAACTATAGACCAGTGTCACTGACGTGTATAGTGTGCAAAGTCATGGAGAAGATTATCAGGAGGAGAGTGGTGGAGCACCTGGAACGGAACAAGATTATGAACGACAACCAGCACGGATTCATGGAAGGCAAATCCTATGTCATAAACCTCCTGGAGTTTTTTGAGAAGGTAACAGAAGTAAGATACGAGAGAGTGGGGTGGGATGATTGCATTTTCATGGACTGCAGGAAGGCCTTCGACACAGTTGCTCACAAAAGATTAGCAAGAGATTAGTGGAGAATCTAGAGGATCATAAGCCACAGTGCTGTGTCTTCCTTTGCAGATGACACCCGAATCTGCATGACAGTGTCCACCGTTGAAGACACTGCAAGACTCCAAGCAGACATAAACCAAATCTTTAAATGGGCTGCAGAAAACAATATGAAGTTCAATGATGAGAAATTTCAATTACTCAGATACGGAAAACGTGAAGAAATTAAAATCTCATCGGAGTACAAAACTAATTCCAACCACACAATAGAGCGAAAAACTAATGTCAAAGACCTGGGAGTGATCATGTCAGAGGATCTCACCTTCAAGGACCATAACAAAGTAGCAATTGCATCTGCTCGGAAAATGACAGGATGGATAATGAGAACCTTCAAAACCAGGGATGCCAAGCCCATGTTGACACTTTACAAATCGCTTGTTCTATCTAGGATAGAATATTGCTGCACACTAACGGCACCTTTCAAGGCGGGTGAAATTGCTGACCTTGAAAATGTGCAGAGAACCTTCACCGCACGCATAAGTGCGATAAACCACCTCAACTACTGGGAACGCTTGAAGTTCCTAAACCTGTACTCTCTAGAACGCAGGCGGGAGAGATACATTATTATATACACATGGAAAATTCTCGAGGGCTTAGTACCAAACTTGCACACGAGAGTCACTCCCTACGAAAGCAAAAGACTCGGCAGGCGATGTAACATCCCCCCAGTGAAGAGCAGGGGTGCCACTAGCACGTTGAGGGACAACACAATAAGTGTGAGGGGCCCAAGATTGTTCAACTGCCTCCCAGCATACATCAGGGGGATTACCAACAAGCCCCTGGCTGTCTTCAAGCAGGCACTGGACAGGCACCTAAAGTCGGTACCTGACCAGCCGGGCTGTGGTTCGTACGTTGGACTGCAGTAACAGCCTGGTTGATCAGGCTCTGGTCCAACAGGAGGCCTGGTCACGGACCGGGCCGCGGGGGCGTTGACCCCTGGAATTCTCTCCAGGTAGAATAACATGAAGGGCACAGTAATGGATTAGAGAATACCTGACAGGGAGGCAACAACGAGTCATGGTACGTGATGAGGTATCACAGTGGGTGTCTGTGACGAGCGGGGTCCCACAGGGGTCAGTCCTAGGACCAGTGCTATTTTTGGTATATGTGAATGACATGATGGACGGGATAGACTCAGAAGTGTTTCTGTTCGCAGATGATGTGAAGTTAATGAGAAGAATTAAATCAGATGAGGATCAGGCAGGACTTCAAACAGACCTGGACAGGCTGGACACCTGGTCCAGCAACATACTTCTCGAATTTAATCCCGCCAAATGCAAAGTCATGAAGATCGGGGAAAGGCGAATAAGACCGTAGACAGAGTATAGGCTATGTGGCCAAAGACTGCAAACCTCACTCAGGGAGAAAGATCTTGGGGTTAGTATAACACCGAGCACGTCTCCGGAAGCACACATCAACCAGATAACTCCTGCATCATATGGGCGCCTGGCAAACCTGATAATAGCGTTCCGATACCTTAGTAAGGAATCGTTCAAGACACTGTACACTGTGTACGTCAGGCCCATACTGGAGTATGCAGCACCAGTCTGGAACCCACACCTGGTCAAGCACGTCAAGAAATTAGAGAAAGTGCAAAGGTTTGCGACAAGGTTAGTTCCAGAACTAAGGGGAATGTCCTACGAAGAAAGGTTAAGCGAAATCGGCCTGACGACACTGGAAAACAGGAGGGTTAGGGAAGACATGATAACGACATACAAAATATTGCGTGGAATAGAGAAGGTGGACATAGACAGGATGTTCCAGAGATGGGACACAGAAACAAGGGGTCACAATTGGGAGTTGAAGACTCAAATGAGTCAAAGGGATGTTAGGAAGTATTTCTTCAGTCATAGAGTAGTCAGGAAGTGGAATAGTCTAGCAAGTGATGTAGTGGAGGCAGGACCCATACATAGCTTTTAGACGAGGTATGATGAAGCTCATGGAGCAGGGAGAGACAGGACCTAGTAGCGATCAGTGAAGAGGCGGGGCCAGGAGCTGAGTCTCGACCCCTGCAACTACAATTAGGTGAGTACACACACTCACACACACAGTATGCATGAATAAGAAGGGAGACTCAACGGAAATTTGAGAATGACATCGCAATGAAAGTTAAATTCGACTCAAAGTTGTTACATAGCCCCTTGGGGAAGATGTCAGCAGTGAAGGACCAGGTAAACATTCTGAAGGAGAAAGACGAGGAAGTCTGTGAAGATTTGAGCGTGACATTTAGTGAGGTATTCCCAGAATTCCCCACCAACTACATTACACCAGAGTTGAAAATTTGAAGGTGCTTCTTGAAAGCGTTCTCATGTTGCAAGAGCAACCTGTAGGGACTCCTCGTCACACTTGTCACGGTTTCTCAGGTCTGACATTGACGGTCCGATCATAAGTGCGCCCAAAACTTAGTATAGTGTTTAATTCTGACACATCTTATAATGCGCTATATTTATAATCCTAAGACTGAAAAAAGTGCTTCATTACGTTGTTTGCTAGGGTCGAGACTCGGCTCCTGGCCTCGCGACTTAACATCAACAAATGTTCAGCAGTTTGTCTGACGTTCTGTCATTAGTACTGTGTATTTGATGGTCGAGTGGAATGCTCCTTCAGCATCAAGGTGCCCAGAAAGTGGAATAACCTGGATGAAGAAGTAGAGACAGTCCCACGTCAGGGTGTCAGGGTGCCCCGCGAGTGCCCCGTGTTTTTTTCATGATTATCGCGATGTCGTGTGCGTGCTAGAACTCTAGACTGTGCCAGTAAACTTATAAGGTTCAGCTCTCCAGTGCTTGGAACCAAACTAGCAGAAAAATAGTACACACTGCGTCAAAAAGGAGAATTAGTGTGCAATACCTGCCAGAGTATACTTTCAAGAGGGGACGTATGAGGAAATTGCATCTATATTAAAATACAAGAACACCAATAAAGGATCTTTCTTAAAAGACATGTCAACATGGTATGACAGCTGGGAAAATAAGATGGGTGGTTTGGAAGGGGCTGTCTTGAACGACAGCGCTCCTGAGGGTGCTAGTGTTGTCCTGGAGGATAGTTCTCCTGAGGGTGCTAGTGTTGTCCTGGAGGACAGTGCTCCTGAGGGTGCTAGTGTTGTCCTAGAAGACAGTGCTCCTGAGGGTGCTAGTGTTGTCCTGGAGGACAGTGCTCCTGAAGGTGCTAGTGTTGGAGATGGAACAAAAGGGGATGTTAGCACTAGTGCTGAAGATAGAAATGAGACAGGAAAACACGCACCAATAGGGAATACATTATAGAACACAGTCACAAAAAAACAAGGCAAACACAAACCAGGCCTATGCAAATATTATGCATTTGGTATCTGCAGGCATGGAATATCTGGGAAAACAGATCGGACATGCAACTTTGACCACCCCAGAAAATGCCGTGTCCATATGACAACAGGGAAATGCAACCTCCCTTTCTGTAAGCTTTTCCACCCTGAAATGTGTCACTCATCAGTTCAGGAAAGACAGTGCTATAACCTTTGTTGCCAGGCACACCACCTAAAGGGTACAAGACGACACAGAACATCCAGACCATGGGAAAACCTGAGTAGCCACAGCCACTCCAGAGAGAGAGGTTTTTAGCGCCAGGAAGGAAAAAAGGCTGGCAGGAAATGACAGAAATCGTACACTAACTGCAATCATTTCTGGAGTGGAACCACAGTCAATGGCCTCCTCTTCAGAACAACAGATATTAGTGCCAGGAAAAAAAGACCTTCCCCCCCCATACCAACAATACCACCAATCACACGACATTCATCTTTGCAAATATACAGGGTCTAAAGCCAGCAACAAACACCAAGATACCTTACATCCGTGGACTGCTTACAGAGTCAAATGCAATGTTTGCGGCTTTCACAGAGACCCACATAAAGGATCACTTGGAAAATGAAATATGGATCCCTGGCTACAACCTATACAGATGTGGAAAAATAAACATATAAGCAGTATAATGTGATCCTTTATTGACAACGTTTCGCCCACGCAGTGGGCTTTATCGAGTCACAGACAGATCTACCTGGAAAATGAGCAACATGGAGATATATATAGGGTACAGTCAGGTGGAGAATGCTGGGTCAGGTGGAGAAAGCTGCATGTGACAGTCTTAAAAGTAGTGTGATAATTAAAAACATAGTGTGACTTAAAGGACCTGCAGTGTACCATTCTTGAGTTCTAGGTGGGATAGCGTTGAAGAAATTTCTTGCCAAGAAACTTCAGCATTCTCCACATGACTGTACCCTATATATATCTCCATGTTGCTCATTTTCCAGGTAGATCTGTCTGTGACTCGATAAAGCCCACTGCGTGGGCGAAACGTTGTCAATAAAGGATCACATTATACTGCTTATGTGTTTATTTTTCCATTGTGTCGGTATTTTATACCATTTATTTCTATACAGATGTGACAGAGTGAACAGGCAAAAGGGGAGAATTGGCCTGTATATCACTGTCACTTATATGTTCAGAACTACTAAATGCCTCAAATGATGTAGTTGAAGTATTAGCAATAAAGGTCGAGAATCAAAACCTGGTCATCGTGGTTGTATATAAGCCTCCGGATGCAACGTCCCAACAATTCCAGGAACAGCTTCTGAAAATTGACCACTGTCTGGAAAATCTTCCAGCTCCTGCCCCCAACATCTTGCTCCTGGGGGACTTCAACCTAAGGTACCTAAAATGGAGGCATATTGCAAATAATGTGGTAGCAGAGATAACACCAGGAGGCAGCTCAGATGAAAACTCGCACACACACGAGCTTTTAAATCTCTGCACCAAGTTCACCTTAAACCAGCAAATAGTAGAGCCCACAAGATTAGAGAATACACTGGACCTCATCTTCACCAACAATGATGATCTGATACTAAATGTCATCATATCAAAAACGATATACTCAGATCACAACATAATAGAGGTCCAGACATGTATGCGGGGAGCCCCAGATCGACAAAATGTGATCAGTCGCGAGGGAGCCTTCTCCAATTTCAACTTCAATAACAAAACATAAGAACATAAGAAAGGAGGAACACTGCAGCAGGCCTGTTGGCCCATACTAGGCAGGTCCTTCACATTCCATCCCACTAACAGAATATTTGTTCAACCTAATTTTCAATGCTACCCAAGAAATAAGCTTTGATAATTTTATTTACTCATGTGCAATTCCCAATCAAATCCAACCCCTTTCACTCATGAATTTATCCAACCTAAATTTAAAACTACCCAAGGTCCTTGCTTCAATAACCCTACTAGGCAGACTGTTCCACTCATCAACTACCCTATTTCCAAACCAATACTTTCCTATATCCTTTCTAAATCTAAACTTATCTAACTTGAATCCATTATTGCGGGTTCTCTCTTGGAGAGATACCCTCAAGACCTTATTTATATCCCCTTTGTTAATACCCATTTTCCACTTTTATACCTCGATCATGTCTCCCCTCATTCTACGTCTTACAAGTGAATGTAATTTAAGGGTCTTCAATCTTTCTTCGTAAGGAAGATTTCTAATGCTATGTATTAATTTAGTCATTCTACGCTGAATGAAGGTTGGACCAAGTAAACCAAGTCCTAAATGATATAAACTGGGAAGATAGCCTAAGCATCACGGATCCTAACCTATGTCTAGAACAAATTAACTCTGTGGCACTTGAGGTTTGCTCAAGGCAAATTCCCTTAAGGAAAAGGAGGAGAAGATGTAAACTAGAAAGAGAGAGGCGCTCCCTATACAGGCGAAGGCAAAGAATAACAGAGCGGCTACAAGAGGCCAATATATCTGAAATACGTAGGGAGGCACTGGTCAGAGAAATAGCAAACATCGAATTAAAACTAAAGGAATCTTATAAATTAGACAAATATGCAACATTTGGGTATCTTTATTGAGGAAACGTTTCGCCACACAGTGGCTTCATCAGTCCAATACAAAGTAGAAAGGTGTAAGGAGAGTAGGAGTTTTGAGGTAATCAGTCCCTCGGCCTGGAGTCGATGTGTTCAGTCCATCAATCTTGTAGAATGTACTGCATATGTCCGTAGAGGTGGCTTATATACTGTAGTCAGGTGAGGTGAAGCAGGAGGAGGCGGGGTCATAGTGGTACCATCCACTAGTCGAAGTAGATCTTCGTCCAAAGGTTGGACAAGTGTTGAAGAATTCGTTTGTATTAAGATCCCAAGACTAAGACGCAGGTACCTACTTACTGCTAGGTGAACATATCACAACAGGTGTAAGAAACATGCACTAGGCAGGGATTGATCAACGGTGAGATGAGTGCGTTGCCAACCAAGCAACAAGACACCCACCACTCACGTCCCAGCATCCACCCAGCACCCCCTACAGTCAGGTGTGGGAGAGGGGCCCACAACACCACAGTCAGGTGTGGGAGAGGGGCCCACAACACCACAGTCAGGTGTGGGAGAGTGGCCCACAACACCATGAACCCAGCTTAACATCTATAATTGATTCTTCCTCTTACAAGCACTGGCTGCCTTGATGGTCATGATTATGGTGGAGATAAAATCGTTTATGGTGATGGTAGAAGCTGTGTAAGAGTTATGGTAGAAGCTGTGTAAGAGTTATGGTAGAAGCTGTGTAAGAGTTATGGTAGAAGCTGTGTAAGAGTTATGGTAGAAGCTGTGTAAGAGTTATGGCAGAGGTTATGTAAGAGTTATGGTAGAGGCTGTGTAAGAGTTATGGTAGAGGCTATGTAAGAGTTATGGTAGAAGCTGTGTAAGAGTTATGGTAGAGGCTGTGTAAGAGTTATGGTAGAGGCTATGTAAGAGTTATAATAGAGGCTATGTAAGAGTTATGGTAGAGGCTATGTAAGAGTTATGGTAGAGGCTATGTAAGAGTTATGGTAGAGGCTATGTAAGAGTCATGGTAGAAGCTTGTAAGAGTTATGGTAGAAGCTGTGTAAGAGTTATGGTAGAAGCTGTGTAAGAGTTATGGTAGAAGCTGTGTAAGAGTTATGGTAGAAGCTGTGTAAGAGTTATGGTAGAAGCTGTGTAAGAGTTATGGTAGAAGCTGTGTAAGAGTTATGGTAGAAGCTGTGTAAGAGTTATAGTAGAAGCTGTGTAAGAGTTATGGTAGAAGCTGTGTAAGAGTTATGGTAGAAGCTGTGTAAGAGTTATGGTAGAAGCTGTGTAAGAGTTATGGTAGAAGCTGTGTAAGAGTTATGGTAGAGGCTATGTAAGAGTTATGGTAGAAGCTGTGTAAGAGTTATGGTAGAAGCTGTGTAAGAGTTATGGTAGAGGCTATGTAAGAGTTATGGTAGAAGCTGTGTAAGAGTTATGGTAGAGGCTATGTAAGAGTTATGGTAGAGGCTATGTAAGAGTTATGGTAGAAGCTGTGTAAGAGTTATGGTAGAAGCTGTGTAAGAGTTATGGTAGAGGCTATGTAAGAGTTATGGTAGAAGCTTGTAAGAGTTATGGTAGAGCTTGTAAGAGTTATGGTAGAAGCTTGTAAGAGTTATGGTAGAGGCTATGTAAGAGTTATGGTAGAGGCTATGTAAGAGTTATGGTAGAAGCTTGTAAGAGTTATGGTAGAAGCTATGTAAGAGTTATGGAGAGGCTATGTAAGAGTTATGGTAGAGGCTATGTAAGAGTTATGGTAGAGGCTATGTAAGAGTTATGGTAGAGGCTATGTTAGAGTTATGGTAGAGGCTATGTAAGAGTTATGGTAGAGCTATGTAAGAGTTATGGTAGAGGCTATGTAAGAGTTATGGTAGAGCTATGTAAGAGTTATGGTAGAGGCTATGTAAGAGTTATGGTAGAGGCTATGTAAGAGTTATGTGAGCTATGAGGTGTCTATGTAAGAGTTATGGTAGAGGCTATGTAAGAGTTATGGTAGAGGCTATGTAAGAGTTATGGTGGAGAGAGCTATGTAAGAGTTATGGTAGAGGCTATGTAGTATGTATGTTATTGGTAGAGAGCTTGTAAGAGTTATGGTAGAGGCTAGTGTGTAAGAGTTATGGTAGAGGCTATGTAAGAGTTATGGTAGAGGCTATGTAAGAGTTATGGTGGTAGAGTATGTAAGAGTTATGTGTAGAGTGCTAGTGTAAGAGTTATGGTAGAGGCTATGTAAGAGTTATGGTAGAGGCTTGTAGAGTTATGGTAGAGCTGATGTAAGAGTTATGGTAGAGGCTATGTAAGGTTATGGTCAGAGCTTGTGTGTAAGAGTTATGGTAGAGGCTATGTAAGAGTTATTCAGTTATGGAGCTTGTAGGTTTGGTAGAGCATGTGATGTAGTAGGTATGTAAGAGTTATGGTAGAGGTATGTAGAGTTTGGTAGAGCTATGTAAGAGTTATGGTGAGCTATGATTATGGCAACTATGTTATGGTAAGCTTAGAGTTATGTAGCTATGTAGCAGTATGGTAGAGTATGATTATGTGCTAGAGATGGTGTTATTGGGGCTTTAGAGCGTGATGTGTAGAGTTATGTGCATAAGCAGAGTGTTGTATTGTAGCTTGATTTCTAGCAGGCTGTGTTAAGCTGTTATGGTAGAGCTTGTAAATTAGCAGCTTTTAGTAGCTAGCAGACTGTGTTATTGTGCTAGCAGCTGTGTTATTGTGCTAGCAGCTTGTATGGTGAGTTATTGGCTAGCAGCTGTGTATCTAGCAGCTTTATTGTGTAGCAGCTGTAAAGTTATGTGCTAGCAGCTTTATGTGCTAGCAGTTATGTATTGTGCTAGTAGGTTATTGTGCTATTTGGCAGTGGTATGCTAGCAGCTGTGTTATTGTGCGACGTGTATTGCTAGGCTGTGTTATTGTGCTAGCAGCTGTGTTATTGTGCTAGCAGCTGTGTTATTGTGCTAGCAGCTGTGTTATTGTGCTAGCAGCTGTGTTATTGTGCTAGCAGCTGTGTTATTGTGCTAGCAGCTGTGTTATTGTGCTAGCAGCTGTGTTATCTGTGCTACAGCTTTGTGTTAAACTTTTCACTGCTTATTCGATGCTTGCTGACTGTGTTATTGTGCTAGCACTTTTTGTTCCATTGTGCTTAGACAGTGTTATTGTGCTAGCAGCTTTATGTGCTAGCTAGCTTCCTAGGCAGTGGTGTTATGCTAGCAGCTGTACTTCCTGACAGTGATGTTATTACCATTCGCCACTGTACTTCCTCAGGACATGGATGTTGTATCTACACTCCATGTCTACTTCCTCCAGGACAGTGGATGTTGTATTACCAACTGCCACTCGCTACTTCCTCCAGGACAGTGGATGTTGTATTACCAACTCCCACTCGCTACTTCCTCCAGGACAGTGGATGTTGTATTACCAACTCCCACTCGCTACTTCCTCCAGGACAGTGGATGTTGTATTACCAGCTCCCACTCGCTACTTCCTCCAGGACAGTGGATGTTGTATTACCAACTCCCACTCGCTACTTCCTCGAGGACAGTGGATGTTGTATTACCAACTCCCACTCGCTACTTCCTCCAGGACAGTGGATGTTGTATTACCAACTCCCACTCGCTACTTCCTCCAGGACAGTGGATGTTGTATTACCAACTCCCACTAGCTACTTCCTGGAGGACAGTGGATGTTGTATCACCAACTCCCACTCGCTACTTCCTCCAGGACAGTGGATGTTGTATCACCAACTCCCACTCGCTACTTCCTCGAGGACAGTGGATGTTGTATCACCAACTCCCACTCGCTACTTCCTCGAGGACAGTGGATGTTGTATCACCAACTCCCACTCGCTACTTCCTCGAGGACAGTGGATGTTGTATCACCAACTGCCACTCGCTACTTCCTGGAGGACAGTGGATGTTGTATCACCAACTCCCACTCGCTACTTCCTCGAGGACAGTGGATGTTGTATCACCAACTCCACTCGCTACTTCCTCAGGACAGTGGATGTTGTATCACCAACTCCACTCGCTACTTCCTCGAGGACAGTGGATGTTGTATCACCAACTCCACTCGCTACTTCCTCCAGGACAGTGGATGTTGTATTACCAACTGCCACTCGCTACTTCCTCCAGGACAGTGGATGTTGTATTACCAACTCCCACTCGCTACTTCCTCCAGGACAGTGGATGTTGTATTACCAACTCCCACTCGCTACTTCCTCCAGGACAGTGGATGTTGTATTACCAACTCCCACTCGCTACTTCCTCCAGGACAGTGGATGTTGTATTACCAACTCCCACTCGCTACTTCCTCCAGGACAGTGGATGTTGTATTACCAACTGCCACTCGCTACTTCCTCCAGGACAGTGGATGTTGTATTACCAACTGCCACTCGCTACATTTCGGCAATAAAGATATACATCTACTCGTCGGTCTTGTGTATTATTTCAATAATTAGTACAAGTTTGATTAAAACTTTAAATAAGGTAAGATTCAGGGATACCGGGTTCAACATGGTGACTCACTTCTCTCTTAGAGAGCACATGTCAGTAGACATGTGCATCTAATGCAGAATCTACTCATCGCTATCCATTGTAGTGAGTTCACTTAGTAAGACATGTGGGACGAGTCTCAAAGGCAGTCAAGAGATGAAGGAAGGTGGTATAGGAACTGTTAACATATCTGGTGAGGAAAATGGTATTTCAGTGATGCGTATTCATGGTGACAGTAGATGGTATGGGTATACCATTATGTCTGATCATCTATCTGCGCTGAGGAAACATTGTCTAGTTTCCTATTGTTACTTATGTGTCCTTATAAACCAGGTACACTTATAAATAATCCAGAAAAAGGGATCACGAGTTTATGTTCTGTATACAAAGCTGTCGTCTTAAAGATTTTTTAAGCAACTGATAAGAGAGATAAGCATGATGTTGAATATCAACGGAAATAATAAGAGAATTGCTCCTCCAGTTAGAGTCCTCAGTTAATCGCTTCATCTTATAAGTAATGTGAACAAAAGTTTGGTTACCTGGAGTTTACCTGAAGAGAGTTCCGGGGGTCAACGCCTCCGCGGTCCGGTCCGTGACCAGGCCTCATGGTGAATCAGGGCCTGATCAACCAGGCTGTTACTACTGGCCGCACGCACCACAGCCTGGCTTGGCAGGTACCAACTTTAGGTGCCTGTCCAGTGCCTGCTTGAAGACAGCCAGGTGTCTATTGGTAATCCCCCTTATGTAAGCAAGCTGGGAGGCAGTTGAACAGTCTTGGGCCCCTGACACTTATTGTGTTGTCTCTCAACGTGCTAGTGGCACCCCTGCTTTTCATTGGGGGGATGTTACATCGCCTGCCGAGTCTTTTGCTTTCATAGGTAGTGACTCTCGTGTGCAAGTTTGGTACTAATATCTCTAGGATTTTCCAAGTGTATATAATAATGTATCTCTCCCGCCTGCGTTCCAGAGAGTACAGGTTTAGGAACTTCATGCGTTCCCAGTAATTGAGGTGGTTTATCGCAGTTATGCGTGCCGTGAAGGTTCTCTGCACATTTTCTAGATCAACAATTTCACCTGCCTTGAAAGGTGCAGTTAGTGTGCAGCAATATTCCCCTAGATAAAACAAGCGACCTGAAAAGTGCCAACAGGGCTTGGCATCCCTGGTTTGAAAAGTTCTCATTATCCATCCCTTTCATTTTTCTAGCAGATCCCATTGACACAGTGTTATGGTCCTTGAGGTGAGATCTCTAACATGTCATCCCAGGTCTTTGACATTAGTTCCGCCTCTATTGTGTGGTTGAGATTGTTTAAACTCCGATGAAATTTTATTTCCTCACGTTTTCCATATCAGGAGTAATTGAAATTTCTTTCATTGAACTTCATATTGTTTTCTGCAGCCCATTTAAAGATTTGGTTGATGTCTGCTTGAGTCTTGCAGTGTCTTCAACGGTGGACACTGTCATCAATTGTTCTGCAAGGAAGACGCTGGCGATATCCATGTCATGTCAATGAGGATGAGAACAGGATGGGAGCAAGTACTGTGCCTTGTGGAACAGGCTTTCCCGTAGCTGCCTAGCCTTTACTCTGTTACTACTCTTTGTGTTCTACTTGTTGAAATTATAGATCCATCTACCAACTTTTCCTGTTATTCCTTTATCACGTATTTTGTGTGCTATTACACCATGGTCACACTTGTCAATGGCTTTTGCAAAATCTGTGTATATAACATCTGCATTCTGTTTGTGAAAAGTAATAAACTTGCTCATTCCCAGAGAACATGAAGACAGTGAGGTATGACAGATGTGAACGAGGCATCAATCTCTACTCATGATTTGTATATTCTCTGCCTCGCCAAGGTAACTTCCTGCCTCAACCTGCTTCCTCGACGCTGCTGTGTCCTTACACATACGTATTAGAAAAAGATACATTACACCTTTGCTAATACCCATTTGGTTCCTCTTGTTTTCTTTTGTAATGAGGGATGATAGAGAGGATGTAATGTGAAGTGTGAAGATGATGGGGTGTAGAGATAGATGAAGAAGGATGATAGAAGAGGGATGTAATGGACTGGAACTGATGAGTGAGACACACCTGCAACATTTGGGTATCAATCCAATGCTTGAGAATAATTACTGGAGATGGTGGATGACGTGTTTGGGTGATCAGTCCCTCTTCTTTGAGAGGTGTTCACTTTCTGAGCCTTGATTCACCTAAATGTAGTCTTTTTGTATCATTAATATAATAAATCACTAGGATAGGCTACAGCAGTAGATAGGAAGAAAGAGAGAGTAAGAAAGCTTAAGAATTAATATTGCTAAAATTACCAACAATATGTTAGATTAAATGACACTAGTGTAACTAATGTGACATTTTACTGTGGCAATGTTTCGCTCTTTAGGAGCTCGTTAACGGCTTTACAAAGCTCCTGGAGAGCGAAATGTTGCCACAATAAAATGCCACATTAGTTGCACTTGTGCCCTCTTACCTAACAAGAAAGATTAAGTGGCCTGACCACTTTGGGTGACGAGTACTAAGTCCTGTTTCCTCTTGAAGGATCCTCTGTAATAGGAGGGAAGAGACCAGTGGCGTTGCTAGGGTTGGTGTCACCCGGGGTGGCATCTTTGGTGTCACCCGGGGCGGCATCTTTGGTGTCACACGGGGCGGCCTCTTTGGTGTCACCCGGGGCGGCATCTTTGGTGTCACCCAAGGTGGCATCTTTGGTGTCACCCAGGGCGGCATCTTTGGTGTCACCCGGGGCGGCATCTTTGGTGTCACCCGGGGTGGCATCTTTGGTGTCACCCGGGGTGGCATCTTTGGTGTCACCCGGGGTGGCATCTTTGGTGTCACCCGGCGGCATATTTGGTGTCATCCGGGCGGCATCTTTGGTGTCACCCGGGCGGCATCTTTGGTGTCACCCGGGCGGCATCTTTGGTGTCACCGGGGCGGCATCTTTAGTGTCACCCGGGCGGCATCTTTGGTGTCACCCGGGCAGCATCTTTGGTGTCACCCGGGCGGCATCTTTAGTGTCACCCGGGGCGGTATCTTTGGTGTCACCCGGGGCGGCATCTTTGGTGTCACCCGGGGCAGCATCTTTGGTGTCACCCGGGGTGGCATCTTTGGTGTCATCCGGGGTGGCATCTTTGGTGTCACCCGGGGTGGCATCTTTGGTGTCACCCGGGGTGGCATCTTTGGTGTCACCCGGGGTGGCATCTTTGGTGTCACCCGGGGTGGCATCTTTGGTGTCACCCCCAAGAAATCCAAGGGCGGGGTGATAGGGGAGTAAACTCCAGTTACGTCACTACTGCATGACCAGTGACGTCACTACTCCATGACCAGTGACGTCACTACTCCATGACCAGTGACGTCACTACTCCATGACCAGTTACGTCACTACTGCATGACCAGTGATGTCACTACTCCATGACCAGTGACGTCACTACTCCATGACCAGTGACGTCACTACTGCATGACTAGTGACGTCACTACTGCATGACCAGTGACGTCACTACTGCATGACTAGTTACGTCACTACTCCATGACCAGTGACGTCACTACTGCATGACCAGTGATGTCACTACTGCATGACCAGTGACGTCACTACTGCATGACCAGTGACGTCACTACTCCATGATCAGTGACGTCACTACTGCATGATCAGTGACGTCACTACTGCATGACCAGTGACGTCACTACTGCATGACTAGTGACGTCACTACTACATGACCAGTGACGTCACTACTGCATGACCAGTGACGTCACTACTGCATGACCAGTGATGTCACTACTGCATGACCAGTGACTAATGTTTACCAATGAGAACGTTTAAGGGCCATAAACCGAACAGGAGAATATTTTTCAACTTTATTAATGATAAAATAAATAATCGTAGTAATATTGAAGAAACATAAACTCAAATATCACTTTGAGTACAGGTAACATCTCAGTGACCTTGAGTACAGGTAACATCTCAGTGACCTTGAGTACAGGTAACATCTCAGTGACCTTGAGTACAGGTAACATCTCAGTGACCTTGAGTACAGGTAATATCTCAGTGACCTTGAGTACAGGTAACATCTCAGTGACCTTGAGTACAGGTAACATCTCAGTGACCTTGAGTACAGGTAACATCTCAGTGACCTTGAGTACAGGTAACATCTCAGTGACCTTGAGTACAGGAAACATCTCAGTGACCTTGAGTACAGGTAACATCTCAGTGACCTTGAGTACAGGTAACATCTCAGTGACCTTGAGTACAGGTAACATCTCAGTGACCTTGAGTACAGGAAACATCTCAGTGACCTTGAGTACAGGTAACATCTCAGTGACCTTGAGTACAGGTAACATCTCAGTGACCTTGAGTACAGGCAACATCTCAGTGACCTTGAGTACAGGTAACATCTCAGTAACCTTGAGTACAGGCAACATCTCAGTGACCTTGAGTACAGGTAACATCTTAGTGACCTTGAGTACAGGTAACATCTCAGTGACCTTGAGTACAGGTAACATCTCAGTGACCTTGAGTACAGGTAACATCTCAGTGAACTTGAGTACAGGTAACATCTCAGTGACCTTGAGTACAGGCAACATCTCAGTGACCTTGAGTACAGGTAACATCTCAGTAACCTTGAGTACAGGCAACATCTCAGTGACCTTGAGTACAGATAACATCTCAGTGACCTTGAGTACAGGTAACATCTCAGTGACCTTGAGTACCGGTAACATCTCAGTGACCTTGAGTACAGGTAACATCTCAGTGAACTTGAGTACAGGAAACATCTCAGTGACCTTGAGTACAGGTAACATCTCAGTGACCTTGAGTACAGGAAACATCTCAGTGACCTTGAGTACAGGAAACATCTCAGTGACCTTGAGTACAGGTAACATCTCAGTGACCTTGAGTACAGGTAACATCTCAGTGACCTTGAGTACAGGTAACATCTCAGTGACCTTGAGTACAGGTAACATCTCAGTGACCTTGAATACAGGTAACATCTCAGTGACCTTGAGTACAGGTAGCATCTCAGTGACCTTGAGTACAGGTAACATCTCAGTGACCTTGAGTACAGGTAACATCTCAGTGACCTTGAGTACAGGTAACATCTCAGTGACCTTGAATACAGGTAACATCTCAGTGACCTTGAGTACAGGTAGCATCTCAGTGACCTTGAGTACAGGTAACATCTCAGTGACCTTGAGTACAGGTAACATCTCAGTGACCTTGAATACAGGTAACATCTCAGTGACCTTGAGTACAGGTAGCATCTCAGTGACCTTGAGTACAGGTAACATCTCAGTGACCTTGAGTACAGGTAGCATCTCAGTGACCTTGAGTACAGGTAACATCTCAGTGACCTTGAGTACAGGTAACATCTCAGTGACCTTGAATACAGGTAACATCTCAGTGACCTTGAGTACAGGTAGCGTCTCAGTGACCTTGAGTACAGGTAACATCTCAGTGACCTTGAGTACAGGTAGCATCTCAGTGACCTTGAGTACAGGTAACATCTCAGTGACCTTGAGTACAGGTAACATCTCAGTGACCTTGAGTACAGGTAACATCTCAGTGACCTTGAGTACAGGTAACATCTCAGTGAATCATATCTTACATTTCCTTGACTTCAATCCTGCAAAATCATCTATCACATCATCAAAATCAATGGTTTTTGCCTATATAGGCCTATTTGTACTCTGCAATCATATAATAGGCTATATAGAAACGAAGGATTTTGCTCTTATGTTGGTGCAGCAATATTTTGTACATTAGTATCACCTTCTTTAGAGGCTCTATGGTGCCACCCGGGCGGGCCGCCCACGACGCCACTGGAAGAGACTAAAGCATGTTACCGTAGTAAACCAGAGGAAGTATATAGTGTTGACCTAAGGTTCTGATAGAATCGAAAATTATAATAAAGTATATATACATGCTTGGATCAACTCTGCACTGTGTTCGGTGTGATGAATATTGATGTAAAGTCTCGAGGGAAGACTGTAATATTAATAGTGATTCCATAATGTGAAATGCATATACATATTACTGAATATGTCGTTAAACGAAATCAAACAGGTTATTTCCCCTTGTAGGTTCTGTCACAAACTGCTTCAAAAAACAATCCTGAACTATTTCTAAAAAGTCGTTAGATTCTAAATTCCCAATCAAAAAATTGCAATCAATCTGACTAAAGTTAAAGTCCCCTAGAATAACTACGTTATCGTGCCTTGTGGCCTTAACAATTTCCTCCCATTGTAGTCTCCCTTGTTCCCTATCTACGTTTGCAGGACGATATATCACACCTAAAATCAATTTTTCACACCCCTCTGAAAATTCTATCCAGACAGACTCTGTTTGTGTTATTTCAGACTTTATACCCGTTTTTATGCAACAATTTAAATGATCACGGACATAGAGTGCCACCCCACCCCCCTTCCCGATACTTCTGTCTACTTGGAACAATTTAAAACCCTGAATGTGACGACTCACCTCCACTAGTGCCCTTGTTCACTGGTGGCTCCGCCTGCAACTACTACACCTCATCTCTCCTCAGTATATAAGTTCCATCTTTGCTAATATACTGCACTATTGTCATGATGGCCTGAACACACCGACTAATTACCTCAAATTCCTCCTCTTTTTCCACCTTCTTTGCATTGGACTGAAGAAACCACTGAGATGCGAAACGTTCCAAGAACAAAGATACCCAAACGTTGCACAAGTGTCTCATTTATATCAAGCTCGGGAAAGAAAAAATACTTTTTTTTTTCAATATATGGACGAAATTCTTTAGAACCCACGACTACAACGCACTTGTATAGGTCAAGGCAGATATACCAGTCAAACATACGTAAAACCGTATACCAGTCAAACATACGTAAAACCGTATACCAGTCAGACATACGTAAAACCGTATACCAGTCAAACATACGTAAAACCGTATACCAGTCAGACATACGTAAAACCGTATACCAGTCAAACATACGTAAAACCGTATACCAGTCAGACATACGTAAAACCGTATACCAGTCAGACATACGTAAAACCGTATACCAGTCAGACATACGTAACACCAGCGGAAGACTGAAGAATGGACAGACACATAGCTGAACACAAATGTTTATTCACAGTAGAAGATTTTACCTGGAGTAATATTAACTGAAGATAACCCAGTGAAGTCTACTGGCCCGTACTAGGCACATCCTTCTTAAAACCAACCAATGTGGGTTGTCTACTGGGAACATCAAAACGAGAACCAAGGAAGCACTGGCAGACGAGGGTGAGTTGACGTCCCTGGAAACCCCAGCGAAGAACATCCCACTGGAGACCATCCCACTGGAGACCATCCCACTGGAGACCATCCCACTGGAGACCATCCCACTGGAGACCATCCCACTGGAGACCATCCCACTGAAGACCATCGAGAACGTCGTGACAAACTCCACGAGTGAAGATAAGAAGAGTGTGTTAGTTGTGGACAGTCAAGTCAAGTAATGTTGTTTTCACCAGGAAAATGGTTATCAAAAAGGTAGATAAAATGAAGCAAAATAAGTCCCAGGACCCTGATGAATTATTTTCAAGGGTGCTTAAGGAATGTAAGTTGGAACTTAGTCAGCCATTAACGAGCGTGTTTAATGCGTCCATCCAGACTGGTGTAGTGCCAGAGATGTGGAAGATGGCTAATGTAGTTCCCATATTTAAATCAGGGGATATGTCCATGCCATCAAATTACCGTCCAATAAGCCTGACCTCAATAGCAGGCAAATTAACAGAATAAATTATAGCTGATATTATTAAAAGTCACCTTGAAGAGCATAATTTGATTAATGAATCTCCACATGGATTCACTGGAGGTCGTTCCTGCCTGACAAATTTACTGACGGTGTTCAACAAAACATTTGAACCAGTAGACAGTGATAAAGAAAATGATGTCTTTTATTTGGATTTCAGTGAAGACTTCGATAGAGTACCTCACAAAAGACTTAAAAATGGCAGCTCATGAAACAACTAGACCGAATGAAACAAAATAAATCGCCGGGTCCTGATGAACATTTTTCAAGGGTTCTTAAGGAATGCAAAATGGAACTCTGTGAACCATTAACTAATATTTTTAATTTATCTCTTCAAACTGGTGTAGTGTCTGATATGTGGAAGATGGCTAATGTAATTCTTATTTTTAAAGCAGGGGACAAGTCACTACCGTCAAATTACCGCCCAATAAGCCTAACCTCAATTGTATACAAATTAGTAGAGTCAATTATAGCTGATATTATAAGAAGCCATCTTCATAAGCATAATTTGATTAATGATACTTAGAATGGATTCACGAGGGGCCGTTCCTCTCTAACTAATTTATTAACCTTCTTCACTAAAGCTTTTGAGGCTGTTGATCATGATAAAGAATTCGATATTGTTTATTTAGATTTTAGTAAAGCTTTCATCACCATATACTACTTGCCATCAACCTCCCGACGTCCCATCCACGCCAGCCAGCGGCTGGCGTGTAGAAAATCCTAGTTCTCTGTAGAAAATCCTAGTTTTCCTGTAGAAAATCCTAGTTTTCTGTAGAAAATCCTAGTTCTCTGTAGAAAATCCTAGTTTTCCTGTAGAAAATCCTAGTTTTCTGTAGAAAATCCTAGTTCTCTGTAGAAAATCCTAGTTCTCTGTAGAAAATCCTAGTTATCTGTAGAAAATCCTGGTGTACCGCACCAGAGACTGTTGAAGAAAGTGGCAGCTCATGGCATTGGGGGAAAAGTGCTGTCATGGATCGAGTCATGGCTCACCAATAGAAAGCAGAGAGTGTGCTTAAATAGGGTTAAATCCGAATGGGGATCTGTAACAAGTGGCGCCAGTATATAAGCGCCAGCCTCCTTGCCTGTGCTCCAGAATCTCCACGACTACGGTGCTGAACACACCAACTCCAAGGCTGAGAGACTGATTACCTCATCTTTTGTATATAGTTCTGCTCTCTTCCAAGATAGTTAGGATAATTAATTCAAACGTAGATGTCACAGAAATTCAGGAGGATTTAGACAAACTCAATTCCTGGTCAGAAAAGTGGCAGATGCAGTTCAATGTATATAAATGCATAACTCTAGCACTTATAAGTATATAAATGCATAGCTCTAGCACTTATAAGTTAAATAACGTAGAACTTAGCCATACAGATTGCGAGAAGGACTTGGGGGTGATGGTAAGCAGCAACCTTAAACCAAGACAGCAATGCCTAAGCGTACGTAATAAGGCAAATAGATTACTGGGATTTATATCAAGAAGTGTAAGCAACAGAAGTCCAGAGGTTATATTACAGCTTTATACATGCATGCATGAGCATATTTGATAGGAGTGAATGGAGACAAATGGGTTTTAATACTTGGCGTGCTGTTGGAGTGTGAGCACAGTAACATATATGACGGGAGTCAACAAAACCGGCAGGCCAGACTTGAGTCCTGGAGATGGGAAATACAGCGTCTGCACTCTGAAGGAGGGGTAGTGTAAAGCACCCCTCTGGCAAGACAGTGATGGAGTGAATGATGATGAAAGTTTTTATTTTTCGGGCCACCCTGCCTTGGTGGGAATCGGCCGATGTGTTAATAATATAATATATATATATATATATATATATATATATATATATATATATATATATATATATATATATATATATATATATATATATATATATTGTAACCAATAACGCAATAACGAGTGGTATTGATCAATAACAACACTGCGCTAGCCAAGGATTCGAACCCATGTTGTTTTGTCCCGCCTCATGGTGAACGAAATTTACATGATGCTCTAACCCACAGGACCACCAAATCCTACAAGAATGACACCAAATGGGGAATAGAATGAAATTAGCTCAAATGCACCCTCACCACCGTATGTCCTCGGATGACGGTAAAACACCTAGCTCTGCTGGGTGCGTCATTCTTGTAGGATTTGGTGGTCCTGTCGTTTAGAGCATCATGTGGTTTTCGTTCACCATGAGGCGGGCCAACACAACATGGGTTCGAATCCTTGGCTAGTGCAATGTTGTTATATATATATACACATACATAGCAAAGAGGCGAGGCCAGGAGCTAGGTCTCGAGCTCTACAACAACAAATAAGTGAGTACACACACACACATATATATTTGTACTCGCCTATTTGTGGTTGCAGAAGTCGGGACTCAGCTCCTGGTCCCGCTTCTTCACTGATCGCTACTATGTCCTCCCTCTCTCCCTGCTCCATGAGGTTTATCATACCTCATCCTAAAACTATGTATGGTTCCTGCCTCCACTACATCACTTGCTAGACTTCCACTTCCTGAAAACTGTGACAAGAAATACTCCCTAACATCCCTTGACTCATCTGAGTCTTCAACTTCCAACTGTGTCCCCTTGTTGCTGTGTCCCCTTGTTGCTGTGTCCCATCTCTGGAACATTCTGTCTCAGTCCACCTTATCTATTCCTCGTAGTATTTTGTATATTGTTATCAGAAATAAAGAATTTAATTTTTTTAATTTTTAATGCATCCCTTAACCCTCCTGTCCTCCTGTGTGTGTACTCACCTAGTTGTACTCGCCTAGTTGTGGTTGCAGGGGTCGATACATAGCTCCTGGCCCCGCCTCTTCACTGGCCGCTACTGGGTCACACTCCCTGCGCCATGAGCTTTATCATACCTCTTCTTAAAGCTATGTATGGATCCTGCCTCCTCTACGTCACTTCCCAGACTATTACACTTCCTGACAACTATGTTACTGAAGAAGTACTTCCTAACATCCCTGTGATTCATCTGAGTCTTCAACTTCCAACTGTGTCCCCTTGTTGCTGTGTCCCATCTCTGGAACATTCTGTCTCTTTCCACCTTGTCAATTCCTCTCAGTATTTTATGTCGTTGTTGCATGCAAAGAGTTCGTCACCTTATTCGGAGCATGTTAACACACCCACATAGGCTGCCTCACCAACCAGCAAACCATCTTGTTAAGGATTTGGTGATCGGGGCCCCATCACCAGATCAACAACTTGGTTCAGCCAATCAATGTGGGTCTGGCAATGGTAAAGGTGATGTGGATTCCACTCACATGTTTACCATTGTCATTCCCACCCTGAGCTGGTTGTTGTTTTGCCTTGACTACCGTGGTGTGCACTAATACTACTCTATTTGTATATTGTGTACATAATTGCATAAAGATATAAATACTTGGTGAAGGAAAATATAAAACTCAGATATGTATATAATTACTTGGTGAAGGAAAAATACAATTCAAAGCATTTTCTACTGTGTTTCTTTGCTCCAAGCTCCCTTTTACACTCAGGATAACAGGCCTTAGAACCTGAGGTTGTAATAGTCGTTATCATGTATCCCCTATCTCTCCTGTCATCCAGTGTCGTCAGGTCGATTTCCCTTAACCTCTCCTCGTAGGACATACCCCTTAGCTACGGGACTAATCTTGTTGCAAACCTTCGCACTTTCTCTAGTTTTTTTACGTGCTTATCTAGGTGTGGGTTCCAAACTGGTGCTGCATACTCCAATATGGGCCTAACGTACACAGTGTACAGGGTCCTGAACGATTCTTTATTAAGATGTCGTAGGTTTGCCAGGCGCTCGTATGCTGCAGCAGTTATTTGGTTGATGTGCGCCTCAGGAGATGTGCCTGGTGTTATACTCATCCCCAGATATTTTTCCTTGAGTGAGGTTTGTAGTCTCTGGCCCTCTAGACTGTACTCTGTCTGTGGTCTTATTTGCCCTTCCCCAATCTTCATGATTTTGCACTTGGTGGGGTTGAACTCCAGGAGCCAATTGCTGGGCCAGGCTTGCAGCCTGTCCAGGTCTCTTTGTAGTTCTGCCTGGTCCTTGTCCGATTGAATTCTTCTCATCAACTTCACATCATCTGCAAACAGGGACACTTCGGAGTCTATTCCTTCCGTCATGTTGTTCACAAATACCAGAAACAGCACCGGTCCTAGGACTGACCCCTGTGGAACCCCACTCGTCACAGGCGCCCACTCTGACACCTCACCACGTACCATGACTCGCTGCTGTCTTCCTGACAGGTATTCCCTGATCCATTTGAGTGCCTTCCCTGTTATACCTGCCTGGTCCTCCAGCTTTTGCACTAATCTCTTGTGTGGAGCTGTGTCAAACGCATTCTTACAGTCCAAGAAAATGCAATCTACCCACCCCTCTCTCTCTTGTATTACTGCTGTCACCCTGTCATAGAACCCCAGTAGGTTTGTGACACAGGATTTCCCGTCCCTGAAACCGTGCTGGCCGTCGCTGATAAGCTCATTCCTTTCTAGGTGTTCCACCACTCTTCTCCTGATAATCTTCTCCATATCTTTGCATATTATACATGTCAGTGACACTGGTCTGTAGTTTAGTGCTTCGTGTCTGTCTCTTTTTTAAAAAATTGGGACTACATTTGCTGTTTTCCATACCTCAGGTAGTCTCCCTGTTTCGATAATGTGTTGAATATTGTTGTTAGGGGTTCACATAGCGCCTCTGCTCCCTCTCTCAGGACCCATGGAGAGATGTTGTCAGGCCAAATCGCCTTTGAAGTATCTAGCTCACTCAGCAGCCTCTTCACTTCTTTCTCGGTTACATGTATTGTGTCCAGCACTTGGTGGTGTACCCCACCTCTCCGTCTTTCTGGAGTCCCTTCTGTCTCCTCGGTGAACACTTCTTTGAATCTCATGTTGAGTTCCTCACATATTTCATGGTCGTTTCTTGTGACCTCCCCTCCTTAATTCCTCAGCCTGATTACCTGGTTCTTGACTGTTGATTTCCTCCTGATGTGGCTGTACAACAGCTTTGGGTCGGATTTGGCTTTCGCTGCTATGTCATGTTCATG
Source organism: Cherax destructor (assembly GCA_009830355.1). NCBI lineage: Eukaryota > Metazoa > Arthropoda > Malacostraca > Decapoda > Parastacidae > Cherax > Cherax destructor. The sequence goes on from WNWK01006372.1 coordinate 90,655, forward strand.
TTGTTGTTGGGCCTCCCTTCTTACCTGTGCATTTTTATTTCTGGCTCTACGACTGTTCTCCTTATTCTCCTGGGTACTTTGCCTTCTATACTTCTTCCATTCCCTAAGCACACTTGGATTTGGCCTCCCTGCACCTTTGGGTGAACCATGGGCTCATCCTGGCTTTTTCATTATTCTTGTTACCCTTGGGTACAAACCTCTCCTCAGCTTCCTTGCATATTGTTGTCACATATTACATCATCTCGTTTACTGACTTCTCTGCCAGTCCTCTGTCCCATTGAACCCCGTTCAGTAAGTTCTTCATGCCCACGTAGTTCCCTTTCTTGTAGTTTGGCTTCATTCGTCCAGCCCTTCCTGCTTCCCCCTCCACTTGTAACTCTACTGTGTAAATAACAAAAAAAGGCACAATACCGTGACTGGAACAATACACACACAACCCGCACATATAAAAAAGAGGAGCTTACGACGACGTTTCGGTCCGACTTAGACCATTTACAAAGTCGGACCGAAACGTCGTCGTAAGCTCCTCTCTTTTTTATATGTGCTGGTTGTGTGTGTGTAACTCTACTGTGTATTCGAAGCTTAAAACCACATGATCACTGGCCCCAAGGGGACCTTCATATGTGATGTCCTCAATATCTGCACTACTCATGGTGAATATTAGGTCCAGTCTCGCTGGTTCGTCCTCTCCTCTCTCTCTGGTAGTGTCCCTTACGTGTTGGTACATGACGTTTTCCAGTACCACCTCCATCATCTTAGCCCTCCACGTTTCTTGGCCCCCATGTGGCTCCAAGTTCTCCCAATCGATGTATGTGTACTCACCTAATTGTACTCACCTAATTGTGGTTGCAGGGGTCGAGACTCAGCTCCTGGCCCCGCCTCTTCGCTGTCCGCTACTGGTTCTCTGCTCTGCCTGCTCCATGAGCTTTATCATACCTTGTCTTAAAACTATGTATGGTTCCCGCATCCATTATATCGTTCGCTAGACTATTCCACTTTCTAACTACTCTATGGCTGAAGAAATGCTTCCTAACATCCCTTTGACTCATCCGAGTCTTCAGCTTCCAGTTGTGCCCCCTAGTTTCTGTGTTCCCTCTCTGGAACATCCTGTCACTGTCTACCTTGTCGATCCCCCGCAGTATTTTGTATGTCGTTATAATGTCTCCTCTAACCCTTCTGTCCTCCAGTGTTGTTGGTCCTATTTCCCTCAACCTTTCTTCATAGGGCAGTCCCCTGAGTTGTGGAACTAGCCTTGTCGCAAACCTTTGCATTTTCTCTAATTTCTTGACGTGCTTGACCAGGTGTGGGTTCCAGACTGGTGCTGCATACTCTAGTATTGGCCTGACGTACGTACGGTGTACAGTGTCTTGAACGATTCATTGTTAAGGTAACGGAACGCTAATCTTAGGTTTGCCAGTCGCCCATATGCTGCCGCAGTTATCTGGTTGATGTGTGTTTCCGGAGACGTGCTTGGCGTTATACTCACCCCAAGGTCTTTCTCCTTTGATAAGGTTTGTAGCCTTTGTCCACCTAGCCTGTACTCTGTCAGTTGTCTTCTTTGCCCTTCTCCGATCTTCATGACTTTGCATTTGGTGGGGTTAAATTCGAGAAGCCAGTTGCTAGACCAGATGTCAAGCTTGTCCAGGTCTCTTTGAAGTCCTGCTTGGTCCTCATGCGATGTGATTCTCCTCATTAATTTCACATCATCTGCGAACAGAGACACTTCTGAGTCTATCCCACCCGTCATGTCATTTACATATACCAAGAATAGCACTGGTCCTAGGACTGACCCCTGCGGTACACCGCTCGTCACAGGCGCCCACTGTGATACCTCATCACGCACCATGACCCGTTGTTGCCTCCCTGTGAGGTATTCCCTGATCCATTCCAGTGCCCTTCCTGTTATACACGCTTGGTTTTCCAACTCTTTACTAATCTCATATGAGGAACTGTGTCGAAGGCCTTCCTGCAGTCCAGGAAAATGCAATCAACCCACTCTGTGTGTGTGTGTGTGTGTGTGTGTGTGTGTGTGTGTGTGTGTGTGTGTGTGTGTGTGCAATAAGATCATAGTAAACTGGTGATATCACAAAATGCAGAATGACCACTGTGAACAATAGTGAAATTCCAAGCGCTTTCGTGATTTCTTACTTTATCAAGGAACTGTAAAAATAAAAGATCAACACGAAGACATATAAGGACGAGACTACACCTCACGGTTACCTTTCAATACCTGACTTTTTATGATGATGTAGGTGAAGCTTATATTGTACCCAAACATTAAGAATTTAACTTGTCTAATGTATCTTAGAATATTCCAAAATTTTATCAAATTTAAATCAATCCAATTTGCATAACCCAGAAACAATATTCACATTATTTTCAAAACTATTTGTCATGAACCTTTATTCTATTATATTTGTGTCGACCATGAACTTGCAAGATGCAACTTTCTCAGCCTTTTGAAAATCAGTTGGATTATTAAAATCTCTCACATGAATAAACAGGATTAGAATCTTGTCCACTTCTAATGTTATATTTGTTGTTATAATCTTAGTTCAAGACTTTTACCACCGTCACCGTAATAAACTTGATCACATATTTTACTCGCAATCTTGTAGACACATCCGTCACCATTTTGGGGGGAATTTTTTATCAAAAGTTTTTTTTACTGTATCAAGATTTATAAATAGAACTTTAATATTAAAAGTCTTAAGTAGAGGAGGCATATCAACTAAGTTTTCTTGGTAAGGAGAGCCAACATATTTTTAGTTGAATAAGGTTGGTTGTCCTATTTTGAATTGTAGCAATTTTTTTTAAATTATTTAAGTTTCTTGGGTATTTTAGATGATTAGCTATTTCATAAATATTCGAGATTTCTTCACCTATGAATTTCAGGTTTCAAATACATAAAGCTCTCAAAAAAATTGATGAGAATACTGACAGTTTAACTATATGTTGATGTGAAGAATAATATTGTACACACACAGGAAGATTATCAGTGGGATGAAGGAGCACTTCCAGTGGGATGAAGGAACACTTCCAGTGGGATCAAGGAGCACTTCCAGTGGGATCAAGGAGCACTTCCAGTGGGATCAAGGAGCACTTCCAGTGGGATCAAGGAGCACTTCCAGTGGGATCAAGGAGCACTTCCAGTGGATCAAGGAGCACTTCCAGTGGGATCAAGGAGCACTTCCAGTGGGATCAAGGAGCACTTCCATTGGGATCAAGGAGCACTTCCAGTGGGATCAAGGAGCACTTCCAGTGCTACTGGGAGGTACAGGGTGCGCAAGGCAACGCAGGTAACATTACCTGCATTTCTGTCCTGGTGCATTATATTCAGTGATCTAGTTAAGGTGATTGTCCCTGAATGCTTGAGATGTGCTGCAGGAGCTCACGACCCAGAGTTCATCGAAGCGGCTGCACAGTGGGACAGTCTTGCAGACAATTCAAGCACCGCAGTTCCTCTCAGAGACTGCAAGCAGTCCCACTGGAACAAACCAATCATGGAGAAAATCGCCAAAATAATGCTCAAGAATAATGCTCAAGAATGCCTCAGGAAAGAACAAAGCTCGTCTCCTCACTGTGAAAACACCACATTCAGAAGATTTTCTTTTAGCTGTGCCTAATTCTTCCTCGAGCACTCGGATCGACCCCAGGACATTCGGATTGGTGTAGATCTTCACCTAGCCGCCCACACATTCACCAAACACATGCATTTCCGTCAGGGCTTCAGCTGATCAATTTGGGCTGCATGGTTTCTCTTTCATACGTCAGAGTGGAAGTAAGCCAGACAGGAGGAGGTCAATGACATCAAATTAAGCTTGACCACAGCTCGTTGCCCACCACAACAAGAACCTCAGTTACACAAGCTCAAAGGCAGCCAGAAGCGCCCAGATGGAATCACAACACTATCCAGAAAAGACGGTCAGGTGATAGCATGTAATTACACCTGTGCGACTAGGATGGCTGACATCTATTTCTAATATACTAAAGCTAAATTGAAGAGAATTCTGCCAGTTACAGGTAAACCCAGAACATCCATACACTGGTCTATCACCATGCTACAACATCCATACACTGGTCTATCACCATGCTACAACATCCATACACTGGCCTATCACCATGCTACAACATCCATACACTGGTCTATCACCATGCTACAACATCCATACACTGGTCTATCACCATGCTACAACATCCATACACTGGCCTATCACCAAGCTACAACATCCATACACTGGTCTATCACCAAGCTACAACATCCATACACTGGCCTATCACCATGCTACAACATCCATACACTGGCCTATCACCATGCTACAACATCCATACACTGGCCTATCACCATGCTACAACATCCATACACTGGCCTATCACCATGCTACAACATCCATACACTGGCCTATCACCAAGCTACAACATCCATACACTGGCCTATCACCAAGCTACAACATCCATACACTGGCCTATCACCATGCTACAACATCCATACACTGGCCTTTCACCATGCTACAACATCCATACACTGGCCTATCACCATGCTACAACATCCATACACTGGCCTATCACCAAGCTACAACATCCATACACTGGCCTATCACCATGCTACAACATCCATACACTGGTCTATCACCAAGCTACAACATCCATACACTGGTCTATCACCAAGCTACAACATCCATACACTGGTCTATCACCAAGCTACAACATCCATACACTGGCCTATCACCATGCTACAACATCCATACACTGGCCTATCACCATGCTACAACATCCATACACTGGTCTATCACCATGCTACAACATCCATACACTGGCCTATCACCAAGCTACAACATCCATACACTGGCCTATCACCAAGCTACAACATCCATACACTGGTCTATCACCATGCTACAACATCCATACACTGGTCTATCACCATGCTACAACATCCATACACTGGTCTATCACCAAGCTACAACATCCATACACTGGCCTATCACCATGCTACAACATCCATACACTGGCCTATCACCATGCTACAACATCCATACACTGGCCTATCACCATGCTACAACATCCATACACTGGCCTATCACCAAGCTACAACATCCATACACTGGCCTATCACCATGCTACAACATCCATACACTGGTCTATCACCAAGCTACAACATCCATACACTGGTCTATCACCAAGCTACAACATCCATACACTGGTCTATCACCAAGCTACAACATCCATACACTGGTCTATCACCAAGCTACAACATCCATACACTGGTCTATCACCATCCTACAATATCCTCGCAGTAGGATGGAAGATCCTCGGAGTATTGTGCAACTGCTCACAAAAATTTCTAAAAGCTTTATGTGACAAACTTGTTAGGGCAACCCAGGACTGTACATGACTGGTACTCAGTACCGACAAGATGAACAATTAGACACATTTGGAACATCTGAGTATCTCTGTAGACTTTCAGCCTCATAGAGGCTTTATCCAAGAAACAATAAAGGATATAATGGGAAAGCTGTAGAACTATGTACAAGAAGTTGAGGTAATCAAGACTACTGTAATCTTCACCAACTCCAAAGCTAAGGGACTGATTACCTCGTCTTTTGTATACAGTTCTATAGTCTTATCTTTATGTCCTTGAATTTGTTTTGACAAAGCCACTGGATGGTGAAACATCTACAAATAAAAATACCCAGATGTTGCACATGTGGCTGAATCTTCAAACCAAGGATTCTCAAGAGACACCATCTTTTTCTCCAGAAGACTCAGTGTTAGGATACAGGGAGGACATGCCTGCAGGCATCCTGGTTGTATGTCAGTGTTAGGATACAGGGAGGACATGCCTGCAGGCATCCTGGTTGTATGTCAGTGTTAGGATACAGGAGGACATGCCTGCAGGCATCCTGGTTGTATGTCAGTGTTAGGATACAGGGAGGACATGCCTGCAGGCATCCTGGTTGTATGTCAGTGTTAGGATACAGGAGGACATGCCTGCAGGCATCCTGGTTGTATGTCAGTGTTAGGATACAGGGAGGACATGCCTGCAGGCATCCTGGTTGTATGTCAGTGTTAGGATACAGGGAGGACATGCCTGCAGGCATCCTGGTTGTATGTCAGTGTTAGGATACAGGAGGACATGCCTGCAGGCATCCTGGTTGTATGTCAGTGTTAGGATACAGGGAGGACATGCCTGCAGGCATCCTGGTTGTATGTCAGTGTTAGGATACAGGAGGACATGCCTGCAGGCATCCTGGTTGTATGTCAGTGTTAGGATACAGGAAGGACATGCCTGCAGGCATCCTGGTTGTATGTCAGTGTTAGGATACAGGGAGGACATGCCTGCAGGCATCCTGGTTGTATGTCAGTGTTAGGATACAGGAAGGACATGCTTGCAGGCATCCTGGTTGTATGCCAGTGTTAGGATACAGGGAGGACATGCTTGCAGGCATCCTGGTTGTATGTCACACGATATCTCTAAAATTCACTCTGATAACGAGGTAGAACTTCACTATAGTACTGTCACTAAAAGACTCACCATCTTACTTTATGGCAGACAAGCAGTGTTAGCCGAGGGTGCAGAACCTTACCTTTAAATCTGGCCCAATGATGGTGGTCCGTGAGGGCGTATACCGTCTCTTGCGTCTTCTCCAGGTAGATGAAGACAGCGGAGCCGAGCAGCAGGTATGTCACCCATAACACCGTCATTTTGAGTCCTCTGAAATCTGCCTTGCTCATCCCTATCGGCTGCCGGATGATGTTCATTGGTGAGGACCGCCGCGACGTTCTGTTGCTCATCTTACGTATGCGATCAGTTTCCATTATGAAAACAACTTTCCACACTCGATCAAGGCTTCTAAGCTACCCAGAAAGGGCTGATTAACTTTCCTCGTGTCGCTACAAGGATGAAGCAATCTTACGATGTGTAACTTTCTTAATAGACACCTTATTATTAGAGGTGATAGTATAGGCACTCACAGCTGCTGAGGGTCACTCTAGGTGCTATAACCAGTACGACGTCGACACTTTCCTCTCTGTAACGGCAAAAAAAGTGGTAATTAGTCACCTAGAAGTGAAGTGAGTTAGTTAAATGAGAGTGAAGTTAGTGATCTGAGAGTGACGTTAATTAGTTACCTGAAAGTAAAGACAAACACTCACAAGTCATAACAAACCCACAATATCGGTCCGTCACAAGTCATAACAAACCCACAATATCGGTCCGTCACAAGTCATAACAAACCCACAATATCGGTCCGTCACAAGTCATAACAAACCCACAATATCGGTCGGTCTTGGACAGAAAAAAATGTCCTGTAACGTGATACTGATGCATGACTTGTAACTTGATAATGATCCAAGACACAAGCGAAACGTCATCTACAGTTTCCTCCTAGGGAAAAAGATAATCCAGCGATAAACAGTAACCTGGAGGGCTGCTGTGTGTGACCTGGCAGCGGTGGGTTAGCAAGACCTCACTCAACACTATTCTTATTACAGAGTGTAAGATTTGCACTTGGCTTCATCTCAGTGGCTTAGTGTTTGTCACTTAATGGACAAACTAGTTGGTATTGGCTGCCGTTGTCGAAGTAGTAGCAGAAGTAGTAAAAGTAGCTGCAGCAACACTAGTAGTAGTTGTAGAAGAAGTACTATTAATAGTAGTGGTAGCAGAAGCAGTAATAGTAATAACAGTAGTAGCGTCAGTGTTAGTAATAGCAATAGCAGGAGTGAAAGGTTAAGTAAGGTAAGGTTATGCTAGTTTAGGTTAGGCAAGGTTATGTTAGGTTAGGTAAGGATATGTTAGGTTAGGTAAGGATATGTTAGGTTAGGTTAGATTAGATTAGGAAAATTTAGGTTAGGTAAGGTTTGTCAGGAAATAGGACAAGTGTTTCCTGATGCGGATCTTAGCTATTTAATGACCCGGATTTCACATTCCACGGCCATCTTATGAACAAGAGAGTGTAATAACTCACTACAATGGATAGATTACAATTTTTTTAATGGAATATTGCTTCCATTAGGAAGCGGTTGCCTGACTTACATCATATTAGTGCAACCAAGAATATTGATGTCATCTGTTTGCAGGAATGTAGACTGAAAGAAGGAGTACCTCCACCAAAGTTGTCTGGATATGCAGCTTATAACTTAAGGTCAACCAACTGTTGTGTGATGTATGTCAGAAAGAACTTGCCACATTCACTATTTACCATGCAGAGTCGAGTAAACATGCAGTATCATGGTGTCAGAGTATACGCAGGCGATTTTTCCATAAACATTTTTAGTCTTTATGCCCCAGCAAACCAGCTTCGACCTGATGCTTTACCAGATCGCATCAATAGTGAACCTACCCTCATACTTGGAGACTTTAATGCCAGACATAAGAATATTGGTGGGTCTATAACAAACACCAATGGAACTAAACTAGTCAAATTTCTAAATGAGCATGATAATGTTCGTATTGTAGGCACTACTGAGCCCACTCACATATATGGAGGCATACTAGATCTGTGCCTTGGATTTAATACATCATATACGATGCATGACTCTGTCATAGTTGATGATCTTCTATCTGATCACTTCCCAAGACTCACAACTACGTAAGACGTAGAATGAGGGGAGACATGATCGAGGTATACAAGTGGAAAATGGGTATTAACGAAGGGGATATAAATAAGGTCTTGGGATATCTCTCCAAGAGAGAACCCGCAATAATGGATTCAAGTTAGATAAGTTTAGATTTAGAAAGGATATAGGAAAGTATTGGTTTGGAAATAGGGTAGTTGATGAGTGGAACAGTCTGCCTAGTAGGGTCATTGAAGCTATGACCTTGGGTAGTTTCAAATTTAGGTTGGATAAATTCATGAGTGAGAGGGGTTGGATTTGAGTGGGACTCGCGCATGAGTGGGTAGAATTGTCAAAGCTTATTTCTTGGTTAGCATTGAAAATTGGGTTGAGCAAATATTCTGTTAGTGGGACTGATTGTGAAGGACCTGCCTAGTATGGGCCAACAGGCCTGCTGCAGTGTTCCTCCTTTCTTATGTTCTTATGATATTCTCAGAACTTTAAGGCACGTGCCTAATAATCCTTTGTTGGCACTGTATAATACCAGTTACATTGAGGGAGTTCTTTCTACTTCCTGGACCAATAGTCTCATTGTGCCTATCCCTAAGCCCCAACATCCTGATACATTTAGACCCATCTCCTTAACTAGTTGTCTTTGTAAAATTTTTGAAAGAATGATACTTAACAGACTGTACTATAGAATCAGACACCAACTCTCCTATTCCCTCTATGGGTTCATGAAAGGTAAGAGTGTGCAGAATTGTATCTCCACCTTTCTCACCGCACACACCTCTACTAGTTTTACCACATTTCCTGATCTAAAATCTGCATTTGATATCGCGAACAGAACTGTTATACTACATGAACTAGCCAAAATGAATATTGGGGTAGCCTACTCTGCTGGATAATAGGATACCTGTCAAACAGAGTATCCTCTAAACAAATGTCCCTAGGTACACCGCAGGGAGGAGTTCTCAGTCCCATGCTATTTATTATTCAGATTAATAATCTCCTAAATGCTCTACCTGCCTCACCTAAACATATAGATATAAGCTATGCTGATGACATCATGACCCATACAACAGGGCATAAAAAGATGAGTACCGTTCTTAATGAAGTTCAAGCAATTTGTAATCGACTAGGCCTCGTAATATCTTCCTCTAAAACAAAGATATTAACAAGCAAACGACATCCCCCACCCATCTATTTGCAGGGTGAAAACATTAGCTACGTTAAAACTTACAGATATCTTGGTGTAGATGTACCCTTTACCAAATCTACTATACCACAATTAAATAAGAAATGCAAAGATAGGCTAAATGCTCTTAAAGCTGTTGCTGGCTACAACCCCAATTATGTTAAATTAGACACATATGCAACACTTGGGTATCTTTATTGAGAAAACGTTTCGCCACACAGTGGCTTCATCAGTCCAATACAAAAAAGAAAGTAGTAATAAAAGGAGGAGTTTGAGGTAATCAGTCCCTCGGCCTGGAGTCGATGTGTTCAGTCCATCAATCTTGAAGTAAATACAACATAAGGCAAATAGAAGTTGCTTATATACTGTAGACAGGTGAGATGAAGCAGGAGGAGGCAGGTCATAGTGGTATCAACCACTAGTCGAAGTAAGTCCTTGTCCAAAGGTTTGGACAAATGTTGAAGAATCCCTTTGTATCAAGATCCCAAGAAGTTGCTGTGTCAGACAGGATGTAGATGAATGGTTCAGAGAACCGACAAGTTGTTAAATTAGACACATATGCAACACTTGGGTATCTAAGCAACTTCTATTTGCCTTATGTTGTATTTACTTCAAGATTGATGGACTGAACACATCGACTCCAGGCCGAGGGACTGATTACCTCAAACTCCTCCTTTTATTACTACTTTTTTTTTTGTATTGGACTGATGAAGCCACTGTGTGGCGAAACGTTTTCTCAATAAAGATACCCAAGTGTTGCATATGTGTCTAATTTAACAACTTGTCGGTTCTCTGAACCATTCATCTACAACCCCAATTATGGTGCTAATGTGAGAATTGTAAGAATGATGTACATAACCTATATTAGGTCCTTAATTGATTATGCTGCTCCCATGTTGATATTAGCTCGAGAAAGTTCTCTCCGACCATTGGAGTTAATGCAAAATGAAGCTCTCAGAATTATTCTTGGCTGTCCCAAATCTACAAAGGTTCTAAATATGGGGAAAGAGCTTGGTATTACTAGTATCAGTGATAGGATTGTTGAGATTAACACTGTACTTGGTATTAGAATGTTAAGAAATGAACCAGACACTGTCACAATGAATCTTACTAAATGTCTAGAAGTAAATACTCACATATCTAAATGGATTGTGAAAACATGCAGTTATATTAAGTTTTACAACCTGCATGAATTGTATCACTGTAGGCAACAAGAGCATTTCACCCCTCCATGGAAGATGTGTTCATTTAATATCACATACCTGCAAGTCCCTCCCAAGAAGCTCAGTGCTAGTAATCTCTAACTTAAATCACTTGTTAAAGCAACTGCTCAAGAAAAATTTCTCGCCTAGCTGGTAGTAATAAGTTATCACAAGTTATATTCACTGATGGATCTAACCAGGAGTCTTCTGGCAGGGCTGCATCTGCTCTGGTTGCCACCTCCCTAGTTAAGAACAATAATAAATTTGTTGAACTAGGCATAAGAATTAACAACTGGGCGTCTACACTGCAAACTGAATTGTTTGCAATCCTACTGGCACTAAAGCTAACTTATGACACTGAGCTTGACTCTATCCTCATTACTGATTCTATGTCATCACTGAAGGCTCTTGTCTCATATAATGACTCCAACAGCATGCTCATTGGAGAAGCCAGGTATAGATACTAAAAAATCAGGGACAACAGAATTAATGTAAAATTGCTATGGATCCCATCACACATTTGATTACTCCTTCATGAAGTTGATATGTTAGCCAAGAAGAGCACCCAGAAGGAAAATGTAGAATATAACTTTGGTATATTTGTGTCTGGCAATATGAACAATATTAGGAGAGAAGTAAATAATGAAAATGATTGTTAAAGGAATGCAGTTAGACGCCTGAGTAGATCTATAACCCACCATGATAACATGAACATAGATAAGTATGTTTATGGAGCAACTTGCAATGTGAACAGACTGACTGATGTTGTAGTGGCCAGGCTTAGGCTTGGCTACAGGTACTTCTGGCAGTTTGGGAGACACAGATGATGATCAAACTAAATGCAAATTATGTGATCAGGCATATGGTCACTGTCTTGAACACTATGTGCTTAATTGTCCACTTATTGAGGAATATAGAGATAGACAGTATAATAACCTATGTGACATGTCAAGATATCTTATTCATGAAAATAATATACCAGATATACTAAGCAAATTTCCTAAATTTGTTTGTAACAGATAAGTGAACTGTAGATATAAATCCATATGTACACCTGTTAACCCTTTTGGGGCCTAGCACCTAGGCCTTTTGTGTATCCATATGCTCCTGCTCTACCGTCCACATAATGGATATGAGGTGCACAATAAACTAGCCACTTCGGTGGCAAAATCTAAAAAAAAATCTCAATTGGTTTAGAAAAACACATAAGCAAACACTAGGTCATATTAGAAAACGTTTCTGTCCTGGGACCTTGATCACTTCTTACATACAGAGTATATGTATGTATGTATAATGTTGGTCAAGATAGGGTTCTTGGGACCTTGATCACTTCTTACATACAGAGTATATGTATGTATGTATAATGTTGGCCAAGATCGGGGTCCTGGCATCGGTCTTAATGTTGCGATGACCCGTCTCTGGTTCCCGAAGGAGGAAGGGTTCAGCAACGTTGCAAGGTGTGTTGCTCAAGCAGTGTTCTGGACAGTTTATCTAGTGCCACTCATAAGCGACAACGCCATCTGTAATATGAACATTGGATCATATACTTGTGCATGATGGACGCATTATACATGTACATATGTATATTCAGATATGCATATGCACACATGCACTCCTAACTGAGGACACTCTAGCGAGGAGAAGGATATATCGTTATCACGGGCAACAGCTGGTCTGAGGCGTTGACTCCATGGTACACTAGGGTAGCTGCAGTCCTCTGGGTCTTCTTCGGGAGGGGACTTCAGTGCTAGTTGCCTGTGGAGTGTCTCAGTAATTTGGCACTCCAGGAGATGGTGTGTTTACCTGCAGTTTACCTGGAGAGGGTTTCGGGGGTCAACGCCCCCGTGGCTCGGTCAGAGACCAGGCCTCATGGTGAATCATGGTCTGATAAACCAGGCTGTTACTGCCGGCAGCACGCAAACTGACATACAAACCACAGCCCGGTTGGTCAGATACTGACTTTAGGTGCCTGTCCAGTGCCTTCTTGAAGACAGCCAGGGGTCTATTGGTAATCCCCCTAATGTATGCTGGGAGGCAGTTGAACAGTCTTGAGCCCCAGACACTTATGGTGTTGTCTCTCAGTGTACGCGTGGTGCCCCTGCTTTTTATCGGGGTAATGTTGCATCTCCTGCCGAGTCTTTTGCTTTCATAGGAAGTGATTTTCGTGTGCAGGTTTGGTACCAATCCCTCCAGGACCTTCCAAGTGTATATTATCATGTATCTCTCTCGTCTGCGTTCCAGGGAATACAGATCAAGGACCTTCAACAGTTCCCAGTAATTTAGATGCTTTATCGTACTTATGTGTGCTGTGAAAGTTCTTTGTACACTCTCCAGGTCTGTAATGTCGCCTGCCTTGAAAAGGGCCGTTAGTGTACAGCAGTATTCCAACAAGTGATTTCAAGAGTGTCATCATGGGTTTGGCATCCCTAGTTCTGAAAGTTCTCATTATCCATTCTATCATTTTCCTAGCCATACCTTGATGCATTTTTGAGTAGTTGAAATTTCTCCTCGTTGAACTTCATATTGTTTTGAGTGGCCCATTTGAAGATTTGGTTGATGTCCGTTTGGAGTTTTTGCAGTGTCTTCAATGGAAGTCACTGCCATGGCAATCCGGGTGTCATCCACAAAGGAAGACACGTAGCTATGGCTTATATCTGTGTCTATGTCAGATGTGAGGATGAGGAATAGAATGGGAGCGAGTACTGTGCCTTGTGGAACAGAGCTTTTCACCGTGGCTGCCTGGGACTTTACTCTGTTTACTATTACTCTTTGTGTTCTATTTGTCAGGAAGTTATAGATCCATCTACCAACTTTTCCTGTTATTCCTTTATCACGCATTTTGTGTGATAAAGTGTGAACTTGTCGAAAGCTTTTGCAAAGTCTGTGTATATTACATCTGTATTTTGTTTATCCTCAACAGCATCCAGGACCCTGTCATAGTGGTCCAGGAGCTGGGACAGGCAGGAACGACCTGCTCTAAACCCGTGTTGCCCTGGGTTGTGTAAGTGATCAGTATCTAGGTGGTTTGCAATCTTGTTCTTAGAACACTCTCAAAGATTTTTATGATATGGGATGTTAGTGCTATCGGTCTGTAGTTCTTTGCAATTGCTTTACTACCACCCTTGTGGAGTGGGGCTATGTCTGTTGTTTTTAGTGTATGTGGGATGACCCCTGTGTCCATGCTCCCTCTCCATAGAATGCTGAAGGCACGCGATAGCGGCTTCTTGCAATTCTTGATAAACACGGAGTTCCATGAGTCTGGGCCTGGGACAGAGTGCATAGGCATGTTATTTATTGCCTTTTCAAAGTCTTGTGGAGTTAGAATAATATCCGAGATTTTTCAGATGACCAAATTTTGGGCCAGTGTCCGTGCCTCTGCTCCAGAAGTGTTTTCAGTTGGTGTGGATTATTGTCATTTCTTGCCCGTCTTTTTTCCTCCTTGCTTGAAAAAACTCCGTCCCGGGAGGGTTGTGGCTCCCTCTTAAGTTACAAGAGGGAAGTTGCACTCTCCTTTGCCATGTGAGTGCGGCATTTTTGGGGTGGTCAGAGATTCATGTCCCACCTGTTTTACCAGATATACCGTGCCTGCAGATACCCAAGGCATAGTATTTGCATAGATTGGATTTCCGTTTGCGAGGATTCATTGTAGCTGCGTTCACTGCTGGTGCATTTTTTTCTGTTTCCTCCCTATATATCCCCCTGTATGGACATCATTGCTTCTACCAGGTTTTGCTGGTAATGTGTCGACACTGTTCCCTGAGGCGTCATCCCCTTTTGTTCCATCTCCAGCAATATCGATATTTTGTACCTCTGTGAATTGAATAGCATTGTCTTCTTTTGGTTCACTGTCCTCCAGGACAACACTAGCACCCTCAGGAGCACTGTCCTCCAGGACATCACTAGCACCCTCAGGAGCACTGTCCTCCAGGACATCACATGCACCCTCAGGAGCACTGTCCTCCAGGACAACACTAGCACCCTCAGGAGCACTGTCCTCCAGGACAACACTAGCACCCTCAGGAGCACTGTCCTCCAGGACAACACTAGCACCCTCAGGAGCGCTGTTGTTCAAGACAGCCCCATCCTAACCACCCATCTTATTTTCCCAGCTGTCATACCATGTTGACATGTAATTCAAGAAGGATCTTTTATTGGTGTTCTTGTCTTTTAATATAGATGTAATTTTCTCACACAAGTGTATCTCGTTTGGGCAGACTTAAACACATTTCTCTGAGTTTATGTCAAGTGTGGTCACTGGTTGAAAATCCCTGCATATACCATGAGACGTTGAGCGCTGGACAACGTGCTGGCAGTGCTGGCACATCTCCTCCTCTGCCTTGCCTACCATCATCTTGGCTGTGGGAAAGCCCAAACGAAGACGATGGGTGGCGGTACACTGCGCTCTGGACCAGCTTCTATCATATGGAGGCGGTTCTCCCTGAGTCGCTGCTCGGTACCACTGTTGAGATGGGGATCACCTAGCACCTGCCCCATAAGTTTCATTGCTCTGGCGGCCACCAGTTTGGTCTGGCGTAGGCTGATGGGGACGGTAATCCCAACATGTGGATAATCTGTGGCTGCTTTGGCCGCATCATCTGCCGCCTCATTTCATTTACAGATAAGCGATGATTCCAGGATTCTGCGGTATTGAGTGTTGTCTTCTCTGGCGATAAGTCTTGCGTTTCTGTAGTTGATTAAATGGTTGTGTGAATTTCGGTGTTGAACACAGGCATTCCTTAAATCTGCCTGAAATACGTGTTTGGATGTCTCTGGATGTTTCACTGACGTATAATTTGCTGCAGTCATTACAAGGGATTATGTATACCCCTGCAGAGGATTGAATCTTGTCCTGTCTATTACTGGTAATGTCCTTGATAGTGGTGGCTGTGGAGGTTGATACTTGGAATGAGGTCTTAGAAAAGATGTTGGAAACGTGTTTGGCAATGGAGTTGGTGGGGAGGACTATG
>WNWK01006373.1:0-2500 GCA_009830355.1 Cherax destructor
GTTCCTGTAGTTTGAATTACGATCTCAGCTCCGCTCGTCTAGCTACAAAAATAAATCAGACACCTTGATCTGTGAGGTGATCAGTTTATTCCCTGATATCAAGAGCTTGTTATGAGGTTGAAAATTAGACACATGTGCAACATCTTGGTATCTTTATTGTAGACGTTTCGCCAACCAGTGACTTTTATTAAGAACGAGGAACCGGTTACCTCATATTATGTATACAGTTCTACTGTCTTCCAAATTATGTCCTTGAATTTGTGTTGATAAAGCCACATGTTGACAAAATGTCTACAATAAATATACCCAGGTGTTGCATATGTGTCTAATTTTCATGTTGTCTGCATTAAAGGACCCAATGGAAATAAGTCACTCTGACTTTTTTGGGTTATCCTAGATTCTCTACACATATGCTGCTATGTATGATATGTAACTGTATTTGTGTATACCTGAATAAACTTACTTACTTACTTGTATATCATTGTTGTTATGAGGTTGTTTGAGATTCTCTTGCGAGTGCTTTTGGTATTAAGAACATAAGAAAGAAGGAACACTGCAGCAGGCCTACTGGCCCATGCGAGGCAGGTCCAAGTCTCCCACCGGCTTAAGCCAATGCCCCGACCCACCCAGGTCAGGTTACATCCACTTAAGGAAGGAGCACGGCATCTGACCTAGTAGCACCAACTAGTCAGGTCCAACTCACACCCACCCGCACCCACTCATATATTTATCTAGCCTATTTTTAAAACTACACAACGTTATAGCCTCTATAACTGTACTCGGGAGTTTGTTCCACTCATCGACAACTCTATTACCAAACCAATGCTTTCCTATATCCTTCCTGAATCTGAATTTATCCAACTTAAAGCCATTGCTGCGAGTCCTGTCAATACTAGATATTTTTAGCACGCTATTTACATCACCTTTATTTATTCCTGTTTTCCATTTATACACCTCAATCATATCCCCCCTAATTCTACGTCTTTCTAGAGAGTGCAGATTCAGGGCCCTAAGTCTATCCTCATAGGGAAGATTTCTGATACATGGAATCAACTTAGTCATCCTCCTTTGTACGTTTTCCAGAGCATTTATATCCATTCTGTAATACGGTGACCAAAACTGTGCAGCATAATCTAGATGAGGCCTAACCAAGGATATATAGAGTTGAAGAACAACCTGAGGACTCCTATTATTTATGCTTCTTGATATGAAGCCAAGGATTCTGTTCGCTTTATTGCGAACACTTATGCACTGCTGTCTTGGTTTTAGATTACTGCTAACCAGAACTCCTAAATCCTTTTCGCAATCAGTAGTATTAAGATCTACATTATTTAGTTTATATGTGGCAGGTTATTGTCCTGTCCAATATTTAGAACTTTGCATTTATCTATATTAAACTGCATCTGCCACTTCTCCGACCAATGCATCAGTCTATTCAAATCTTCCTGGAGTGCTCTAATGTCCTCATTTGAATGAATTGGACGGCCTATTTTGGTGTCATCGGCAAACTTGCTTATGTCGCTATTTATTCCCCATCTATGTCGTTTATGTAGATTGTGAACAACAAGGGGCCCAATACTGACCCCTGTGGAACACCGCTTGTGACACTTCCCACTCTGATTTCTCCCCATTTATGCAAACTCTCTGCTGCCTATTTGTCAACCATGCTTCTATCCAGGAAAAAATTTATCCTCCTATTCCGTGTGCCTTAATTTTCCTCAATAGTCTCTGATGTGGGACTCTATCAAAAGCCTTACTGAAGTCCATATACACAACATCATATTCATTACCATGATCTACCTCCTCAAATACCTTAGTGAAAAAGTTATTAAATTTGTAAGGCAGGAACGCCCTTTTGTAAAACCGTGCTGAGATTCATTGATTAATTTATGCTTTTCAAGATGGCTACGAATTGCCTCGGCTATTATTGATTCCATAAATTTTCCCACTATGGAGGTTAGGCTTATTGGTCTATAGTTCGAAGCTAAGGACCTGTCTCCTGCTTTGAAAATAGGTATTACATTTGCAATTTTCCACTTATCTGGCACCATGCCATTTTGCAGTGATATGTTGAAAAGATTAGCCATAGGTTTGCTAAGCTCCTCTTTACATTCCTTTAGAACCCTTGCATACAGTTCATCAGGGCCTGGGATTTGTTAGGTTTTAATTTATCTATTTGTCTAAGGACCATGTCACTTGTGACCCTAATCGTGTATAGTTTACTATCGTCCTGTTTTACATAATTTATTATTTCTGGAATATCGCTAGTATCTTCCTGTGTAAAACTGAGAGGAAGTAAGTGTTAAAAATTCTACACATTTCCTTATCACTGACGGTGAGCTGACCTGAGTAACTTTTGAGTGGGCCTATCTTGTCCCTAATCTTACTTCTGTATACCTGAAAAATCCTTTGGGTTAGTCTTCGATTCTCTTGCAACTTTAACCTCATAGTCTCTTTTTGCTTTTCTTATTCCCTTTTTATTTCTCTCTTTAACTGAATA
>WNWK01006373.1:7500-106567 GCA_009830355.1 Cherax destructor
GTGTGTGTGGTCTGGGTGTGTGTGTGTGTGTTGTGTGTGTGTGTGTGTACTCACCTAATTGTACTCACCTAATTGTGGTTGCAGGGGTCGATACTCAGCTCCTGGCTCCGCCTCTTCACTGATCGCTACTGGATCCCCTCTCTCCCTGCTCCATGAGCTTTATCATACCTCGTCTTAAAGCTATGTATGGTTCCTGCCTCCACTAAATCACTTGCCAGACTATTCCACTTCCTGACTACTCTATGGCTGACGAAATACTTCCTAACATCCCTTTGACTCACCTGAGTCTTCAACTTCCAATTGTGACCCCTTGTTTCTGTGTCCCCTCTCTGGAACATCCTGTCTCTATCCACCTTGTCTATTCCACGCAGTATTTTGTATGTTGTTATCACGTATCCCCTAACCCTCCTGTCCTCCAGTGTTGTCAGGCCGATTTCCCTTAACTATTCGTCGTAGGACATTCCCTTAGCTCTGGAACTAACCTGTCGCAAACTTTTGCACTTTCTCTAATTTCTTGACGTGCTTGACCAGGTACGGGTTCCAAACTGGTGCTGCATACTCTAGTATGGGAATGACGTGCACGGTGTACAGTGTCTTTAACGATTCCTTACTAAGGTATCGGAACTCTATTCTCAGGTTTGTCAGGCCCCCATATGTTGCAGCAGTTATCTGGTTGATGTGTGCTTCCGGAGACGTGCTCGGTGTTATACTCACCCCAAGATCTTTCTCCTTGAGCGAGGTTTTCAGTCTTTGGCCACCTAGCCAGGCTGTCTGCGGTCTTCTTTGCCCTTCCCCAATCTTTATGACTTTGCATTTGGCGGGGTTAAACTCGAGAAGCCAGTTGCTGGACCAGGTGTCTAGCATGTCCAGGTCTCTTTGTAGTCCTGCCTGATCCTCATCTGATTTAATTCTCCTCATTAACTTCACATCATCTGCGAAAAGAGACACTTCTTACCACAGAGCGAAGCTTATGTGTTTTCAGAGTATGTGTATGTGTGAGGGAGGGAGAGAGAGAGAAAGAAAGAGAGGAGAGGGAAGAAAGAGCGAGGAGAAGAAAGAGAGGAAGAAAGAGAGAAGGAGGAGAGAGGAGAGAGAGAGAGAGAAGGAGATAGAAATTTATAGAATTGATGTATGTGGAAGAGTGAGGAGTGTGAAGATAGGAAAGAGTGGAGGGGTGAGCGTTAAGGGGAGAGATGGGGGAGGGGAGGGGTACATGGGGAGAGGGGAAGAGAAGGGAAAAGAAAGGATTGGGGAGAGGAAAGAGAGGGGTAGGGAGGAGACGGAGGATGAAAAGGGAAAGTGGAAGAGAGAGAGAGAAGGAAAGAAGGATGAAGAAGAGTAGAGTGACAGAAAAGAACAGAGAGACAGGAGAGACAAGGATAGAAGAAGAAAGAAAATGACAGGAAGAAAAGAGATAAGGAAAACGAGAATGACAGGAAGAGAAAGAGAAAGAAGACAGGAGTGAAGTGAAGAGAGTCAGATGAAGAAGAGCTGAGATACAGGAAGACGAGAGGTGAGGAAGAGACAGTAGAGATGACAGGAAAGACAGCAGAGATGCAGGAAGAGACAGAGGATGAAGGAAGAGACAGCAGAGGATGAAGGAAGAAGACACAGGAAGGGAGTGGGAAGAGAACAGAGGATGACGGAAGGAGACAGAGGATGAAGTGGAAGGGAATGGACAGCAATCAAAAACAGACAGAAAGACAGCAGGATGACAGGAAGAGACACAGATGACAGGAAAGACACAGCAGATGACGGAAACGACGTGAAGGACAGCAGGATGAATGAATAAACAGAGGGGAAGGAAGAAACAGAAATGACAAAGAGAACAATAATAGAAGATAAGTGAAGAAAATGTCAATCGGAAGAGAAAGCAGGATGACAGGAAGAAGACAGAGGAGGACAGGAAGAGACAGCAGGGAGGACAGGAAGAGACAGCAGGGATGACAGGAAGAGACAGCAGGGATGACAGGAAGAGACAGCAGGGATGACAGGAAGAGACAGCAGGGAGGACAGGAAGAGACAGCAGGGATGACAGGAAGAGACAGCAGGGATGACAGGAAGAGACAGCAGGATGACAGGAAGAGACAGCAGGATGACAGGAAGAGACAGCAGGGATGACAGGAAGAGACAGCAGGGAGACAGGAAGAGACAGCAGGATGACAGGAAAGACAGCAGGATGACAGGAAGAGACAGCAGGATGACAGGAAGAGACAGCAGGATGACAGGAAGAGACAGCAGGGATGACAGGAAGAGACAGCAGGATGACAGGAAGAACAGCAGGGATGACAGGAAGAGACAGCAGGATGACAGGAAGACAGCAAGATGACAGGAAGAGAAGCAGGTATGACAGGAAGAGAAAGCAGGGAGGACAGGAAGAGACAACAGGGATGACAGGAAGAGACAGCAGGGATGACAGGAAGAGACAGCAGGTATGACAGGAAGAGACAGCAGGGATGACAGGAAGAGACAGCAGGAATGACAGGAAGAGACATCAGGGATGACAGGAAGAGACAGCAGAGATGACAGGAAGAGACAGCAGGTATGACAGGAAGAGACAGCAGAGATGACAGGAAGAGACAGCAGGGATGACAGGAAGAGATAGCAGAGATGACAGGAAGGGACAGCAGAGATGACAGGAAGAGATAGCAGAGATGACAGGAAGAGACAGCAGGAATGACAGGAAGAGACAGCAGGATGACAGGAAGAGATAGCAGAGATGACAGGAAGAGACAGCAGAGATGACAGGAAGAGACAGCAGGTATGACAGGAAGAGACAGCAGAGATGACAGGAAGAGACAGCAGGGATGACAGGAAGAGATAGCAGAGATGACAGGAAGAGACAGCAGAGATGACAGGAAGAGACAACAGAGATGACAGGAAGAAACAGCAGATATGACAGGAAGAGACAGCAGGAATGACAGGAAGAGACAGCAGGGATGACAGGAAGAGGAATAACAACAGTGGTAAAATACGTAGTATAAGCAACGGAAATTAAAATCTAAAAACTCCTTTATTAAATTTAAGCGATAAAAAATAGAAATAAATAATAAGAAACGCTGATAGTTAATATATACAACACAACACTTGAGAGAGAAAGAAAAATATGATACATGGGAGAATTTCATAACATATTGAGGGAATTACTGATGGCAAGTGACCATGGAAGTAAACTTAACTTAAGTAAGTTAACTTTAAGCAAAAATGGTCGTTCATGAGGCTGGAACTACAATCAAAATAACTTCACGTAATGACGGGTTTTTCACGTATCATCATGACTGGTTTTTCACGCATCATCATGATGGGTTTTTCACGCATCATCATGACTGGTTTTTCACGCATCATCATGACGGGTTTTTCACGCATCATCATGACGGGTTTTTCAGCATCATCATGACGGGTTTCACGCATCATCATGACGGTTTTCACGCATCATCATGACGGGTTTTCACGTATCATCATGACGGGTTTTCACGCATCATCATGACTGGTTTTCACGCATCATCATGACGGGTTTTTCACGCATCATCATGACTGGTTTTTCACGCATCATCATGACGGGTTTTTCACGCATCATCATGACGGGTTTTTCACGCATCATCATGACGGGTTTTTCACGCATCATCATGACGGGTTTTTCACGCATCATCACATATAAACTAGAGTGAGAAACACACCGTCAGGGTTAAGTTTACTACACCAGAGGAAGAAATTTTGAAGAAACTATCAAAATGAACTTGGAAAGAGTGACCATCTTCTATTTGTAAAGACTTATGTTGTTAAATATGACTTACGAGATCTTAAAAAGAAAAAGGAACTACTAGATTGTAAGAAAAAAATGTGATGAATACAGACAGTATTCTACAGAATGTAAATTACATAAAATATTACACTAGGGAGAGAGAGAGTGAGAGAGATTGAGAGAGAGTGAGGGAGAGAGTGAGAGAGAGAATTTATACGATGCATCGTGTAACATGTGTGAAAAATGGGATTAAACATTTTATTCCGAAAAGAAATAGAAGATAATAAAGATTTATTTAATGAAAAGTGCTGGAGAGCAATGAAAAACAGAAGGACTTTGAGCCAGAGTGGGAAGAACGTCTCTAAAGAAAAAAACTCATCAAATTCAAGAAGAGAAAAAACTAATGCACAATTTTGAGAAGAGATAAAAAAAAAGCTTTGAAAAGAAAATAGTAGACAACAGAAAGTTAAAACCAAATCCTGTATTCGGGTTTGCAGAAGTAAACTAATTTTTAAAGACAAAATACTTAGTCTTGATTTTGATGTAAACATCGAAATGTTGTCCCAATAATAAAAAAATGCTTATTCTGCAGCCTGGTTTTTTTTTTCTTTAAGAAAGCAAATGGTAGTTGTGGTATGTCTATAAAGTTTGAAAAACTTTTGATAGTGGTCCTCAGTGGAATTATTAGATTAAGTTGATGAATAAGACATAAGCAACGCTTAGGTATCTTCATTGAATTAGAATGATAAAGCCATCAGTGCAGACGAAACGTCTCTCAGTATACTCAGGTGTTGTACATGTGTCTCATTCATCAGTGTCCTGAAGACTCTTATAAGGTCAAGCGTCGTGAAGACTCTTAAGGTCAAGCGTCGTGAAGACTCTTAAGGTCAAGCGTCGTGAAGACTCTTATAAGGTCAAGCGTCGTGAAGACTCTTATAAGGTCAAGCGTCGTGAAGACTCTTATAAGGTCAAGCGTCGTGAAGACTCTTAAGGTCAAGCGTCGTGAAGACTCTTAAGGTCACCTCGCAGTCTTCGTGTCTGGAGGGAGAAGTTCCCATGAGTCAAGTCATTCTTAATAACGTTTATTTCTTAATGATAATACAAGTTTTGTTGTTGTTGTTGTTTTGCACTCTCATGTTTTACGATATTTTTATTCAATTTACTGACCAGAGCTGGACACCAAATTCGAGGCGGGAGTCTAACAAGAGTTTGTAAACAATGTTAATATTATGTCAAGTATTTTGTGTTCCTCTATCTTACTATGAAGACAAGAACCCACAGAGGGAGAGAGAGAGAGAGAGAGAGAGAGAGAGAGAGAGAGAGAGAGAGAGAGAGAGAGAGAGAGGAGTGTGTGAGAGAGATTGTGGGGGGAAGGATGAGACAGGAGTAATCGTATTGGCTTCATTTTCTGGTCCAGGAAGCTTCTTTGAGGTATCGCCAATGCTATTTTCCCGCTATAAAGGATCTCGCACCCGGAAAATCTCTCAGGAATCTTGAGTGCACAAGATGCTGGATTAACACTCAACACCTGCTGGGAAGGCGGGGAGGGGAAGAGGAGACGTGGAGGGGAGAGAAGAGGAGAGGGAAGAGGAGGATGTCACAGTAGGGGTGTGTGTCAACACCTTCGTCTCCTAATTGAACACTTTTACCAGTTTATCTCCACTTCGTCACTGCTAAATATGCCAGGAAAATTGTACAGCAGAAAACTGTACACCAATACGCGTGAAATTTTGGAAGTTACCAAAATTGGTACAGTATCATTAGGACATCGGGGAGGTATTTTCATAGAATGCTGTATGGAAACAGTTTTTTACAACATAACTGCAAACAACACATGAATGATATATGTCAATGATGTCCTGATCCCAGCTGCCGAACATCTTCATCCAGTAAATCTTCATAACAATTTTAAAAGTGTTGAACCCTCAATAGCGCCCGCCCGTTCCGTGACGCCCTCGTCCACAGACAGATTTCTTACTTTCCCAAGTCTCTCTTAAAAGAGCCAACATAAATAATCTCATGTACTACTGAACACACAACAACCAAAACAAAATGAGATGTTCTGAAATTCTTTTTCAATTACATTATTCCACCTCACAGAAGGAATGTCATTCTCAAGACTCCCAGAACAGAGAATAAGAGTGACAGATACATAAACTTACCCATAGATAATGTGACTATCAGTATTAAAGTTATTCAGTCATGCCAACAGCAAAGTGACTTACTAAATCGTAATAAAATGACTGTAAACATATCACAAACCGGGTGGGACTTGAACCCATGGCAAGTGTCACTGTCACGCTGGTGTGGGATTCGTCTGTCAAAACCTGCATTTGTGGTCACAGTGGTGGCCCATGCTAACCTCCCTTTGGTGTATAGAAATATACTTAGTTGGATGAGTCTTATGCCGGTATGGACCAGAGAGTAACACACTGCCCTGTGAGTTTTAAGATTCGCTTGTCATGGGTTCAAGTCCTATCCAGTCTGTGGCTTTATTAGCAGTAAAGTATCAGTTATCACTTTATCTACAATACGAGAACTCACAACGCATCAAAACATGATACACAATGAAGGAGAAAATGGCCGAGTACATGAAAGTTATTCTTGAGGTTGTGATAAAATACAAGTCGTAGCCACTACCAAAAACCTGTCAACGTCCCGAAATTAACACAAATGTATTTTCAAAACAGACATTTCGAATTTCGCTTGTGTTATACACCGAAGCTCTCATAACTACATGTTGAAAGGAACAGAGATCAAAGTAATCACTAAAAAAAGTAAGAAAGTTAAGAGTGTTTGACACTACCCTCCTCACTATTATTCAAGGGAAGTTCTCAATTAACCATACCTCTGGCAAGACACATGTAAACAAAGCATATGGTCATAGCTATACAGTAGTGTCCAAATTAATCGGAACAGGAGTAAATTTTGTGATTATCTCATATCTAATATGTCGTATTCTCCGGCTTAATGTTGTTTAGGTTCTTTTCTTTTCAGAAGAGTTCGCTACCGACTTCTGGAAAGCATCCAGGTGTGGTGTTACCCTGTGACTCTTGTCAGTGCTCAAACATGTTCTGTAAGGCTGTTCCTGCAAGCGTGCTTCACCAGTGAATGTGTTTCGCCAAATTCTCCCCTTTAATTCATAATGTTACACCTAGGAAGCGTGAATGCATTTTATCTCTTAGAAAACATGTTTAAGTATCAGACAGATCGCTTAAAATTTGAGTTCAGCAAATTCAACTGTTGGTCGGATTCTGAAGAGGTGACGACACTGGTGACTGTGGAGCGCTGCGTCGAGGAAGATGTGGAAGAAAACACAAAAGAACACCTCACGATGACAAGCTTATCATAAGAAATAATGTGAAGGATCTCACGAAAACCAGCGAACATCTACAGAGAGATTAGGCTTCAGCTGGTGTAAATGTTGATTCTTAAACTCTTTCACGAAGGCTTCTTGAAGCTGACCGAACTGTCAGAAAGCCGGTAAAAAAAAACAATTATTGACAGCTGCTATGAAGAAAAAGCGGCTGCGGTGGCCACTCCATCATAAGGAATCAGTAGTAGTGAGATGGAGCAAAGGCGAACCTTTTCGGAATGGACACATTCAACAAGCGCCAAAACTCCCACCTAAGATGTTTTGGGGGTAGTTTTACTGCTGAAGGCCCTGGGTAGGTTGTTATTGTTGAGGGAACGATGAACAGTGATAAATACAAGGCAATTTAGGCAACTCATTTCCTTCCCATTATGTATAAAGACTTTCCTGGTGAAGAAGGCACTTTCCAGCAGGATCTTGTTCCATGCCACACTTCCAGAAAAATGTTGACATTCTTCGAAGAGAGTGAGCTAAGCGTCCGAAATAAACAGATTAGCCTAGTAACTCTCCTAACCTCAACTCAAATGAGAATCTATGGACAATAACCAAACGCAGGATCACGAAACAGGACTGTTCAAGGTGGAGACGCTAATTGCTGCTCTTATTAGGAAGAACTTGCCAAAACGTATTCAACATTGGTCGATTCTATGCCAAAGCGTGTAGCAATGCTTATAAAAGCAGTCATATTTCTTATTAAATCAATTATCTGTCATATCATTACAGTGTATTTTTCAAATAAACGTTAATTAGGCAAATGTCTCATTTCATCAATGTCACAATTAACATACACACTACATAAAATTAAATCTTTCTTTTCGCGTTGCACCTCACCGACACACCTTACTCCTCCTCCGCATATATATACTGGGATCTTCACACCTTACTCCTCCTCCGCATATATATACTGGGATCTTCACACCTTACTCCTCCTCCGCATATATATACTGGGATCTTCACACCTTACTCCTCCTCCGCATATATATACTGGGATCTTCACACCTTACTCCTCCTCCACATATATATACTGGGATCTTCACACCTTACTCCTCCTCCGCATATATATACTGGGATCTTCACACCTTACTCCTCCTCCACATATATATACTGGGATCTTCACACCTTACTCCTCCTCCACATATATATACTGGGATCTTCACACCTTACTCCTCCTCCGCATATATATACTGGGATCTTCACACCTTACTCCTCCTCCACATATATATACTGGGATCTTCACACCTTACTCCTCCTCCACATATATATACTGGGATCTTCACACCTTACTCCTCCTCCATATATATACTGGGATCTTCACACCTTACTCCTCCTCCACATATATATACTGGGATCTTCACACCTTACTCCTCCTCCGCATATATATACTGGGATCTTCACACCTTACTCCTCCTCCACATATATATACTGGGATCTTCACACCTTACTCCTCCTCCACATATATATACTGGGATCTTCACACCTTACTCCTCCTCCGCATATATATACTGGGATATTCACACCTTACTCCTCCTCCACTATATATACGATCTTCACCTTACTCCTCCATATACTGGGATCTTCACACCTTCTCCTCCTCCACATATATATCTGGGATCTTCCTCTCCTCCTCACATATATATACTGGGATCTTCACACCTTACTCCTCCTCCACATATATATACTGGGATCTTCACACCTTACTCCTCCTCCACATATATATACTGGGATCTTCACACCTTACTCCTCCTCCACATATATATACTGGGATCTTCACACCTTACTCCTCCTCCACATATATATACTGGGATCTTCACAGGTACCTTCAATGACTGTTGTAAAGTTAAAACATTGTATCTAATTCAGTTTCTTAAAACTGTAATTGGTGTCTTCTTACACGTAAATTAAAAATATTCACACACACACAACATAAACAACACAACACACACACACAACACACACACACACACAACATAAACAACACAACACACACACACACACTCCAAATGCAAAGTCATGAGGATCGGAGAAGGGCAAAGAAGACCGCTGACAGAGTACAAGCTGGGCGGACAAAGGCTACAAACCTCGGCAAAGGAGAAAGACCTTGGAGTGAGTATAACGCCAAGCACGTCTCCGGAGGCACACATCAACCAGATAACTGCGGCAGCATATGGGCGTCTGGCAAACCTTAGATTAGCGTTCCGTTACCTTAACAAGGAATCGTTCAAGACACTGTATACCGTGTACGTCAGGCCCATACTAGAATATGCAGCACCAGTCTGGAACCCACACCTGGTCAAGCACGTAAGGAAACTGGAGAAAGTGCAAAGGTTTGCGACAAGGTTAGTTCCACAACTCAGGGGTCTGTCTTATGAAGAAAGATTGAGGGAAATAGGACTAACAACACTGGAGGAAAGAAGGGTCAGAGGAGACATAATAACGACATACAAATTACTGCGGGGAATTGACAAGGTAGATAGTGACAGGTTGTTTCAGAGAGGGAACACAGAAACAAGGGGACACAACTGGAAGCTGAAGACTCAGATGAGTCAAAGGGATGTCAGGAAACATTTCTTCAGCCACAGAGTAGTCAGGAAGTGGAATGGACTAGAGAAAGATATAGTGGAGGCAGGAACCATACATAGTTTTAAGACAAGGTATGATAAAGCTCATGGAGCAGGGAGAGCAGAGACCCAGTAGCAGACAGCGAAGAGGCGGGGCCAGGAGCTAAGTCTCGACCCCTGCAACCACAATTAGGTGAGTACACACACACACACACACACACACACACAACATAAACAACACAACACACACACACACACACACACACACAACATAAACAACACAACACTCACTCACACACACAACATAAACAACACAACACACACACACACACACACACACACAACATAAACAACACAACACACACACACACACTCACACACACAACATAAACAACACAACACTCACTCACACACACAACATAAACAAAACAACACACACACACGCACACAAACACACACACACACACACACACACACACACACACACACACACACACACACACAACAACATAAACAACACAACACACACAGCGACACCCGACCCTCACTTCCTCCAACTCTGGACAAAATTTGGGCGGCGTGAACCGAAAATTGAAACGATATTAAAAGCTTGTGACCAATTTTGCCGCCAAGACGACTTTAGTGGAAAAAGGTTTTGACGGAGAGGAAATATTGAATATAGTGTGTGTGTGTGTGTGTGTGTGTGTGTGTGTGTGTTGTGTGTGTGTGTGTTAGTTACATTTTGTCCTAGGCACATGTCGATTTGACACTAGGCCTGTTGTATGTATGTGTGTGTGGAAACACTTGAAATGTTTCGCCCGTCGGATAGAACCGGCCCTCGTGCTAAGCAGAGTTTACCACTAGGCCACGTGTGTGTGTGTGTGTGTGTGTGTGTGTGTGTGTGTGTGTGTGTGTGTGTGTGTGCGCGTGCGTATGTGTGTGCGTGCGTATGTGTACTCACCTAATTGTACTCACCTAAATGTGGTTGCAGGGGTCGAGACTCAGCTCCTGGCCCCGCCTCTTCGCTGTCCGCTACTGGGTCTCTGCTCTCCCTGCTCCATGAGCTTTATCATACCTTGTCTTAAAACTATGTATGGTTCCCGCCTCCACTATATCGTTCTCTAGACTATTCCACTTCCTAAATACTCTATGGCTGAAGAAGTGCTTCCTAACATCCCTTTGACTCATCTGAGTCTTCAGCTTCCAGTTGTGTCCCCTTGTGTCTGTGTTCCCTCTCTGGAACATCCTGTCACTGTCTACCTTGTCAATTCCCCGCAGTATTTTGTATGTCGTTATCATGTCCTCTAACCCTTCTATCCTCCAGTGTTGTTAGTCCTATTTCCCTCAACCTTTCTTCATAGGGCAGTCCCCTGAGTTGTGGAACTAGCCTTGTCGCAAACCTTTGCACTTTCTCTAATTTCTTGACATGCTTAACCAGGTGTGGGTTCCAGACTGGTGCTGCATACTCTAGTATGGGCCTGACGTACACGGTGTACAGTGTCTTGAACGATTCCTTGTTAAGGTAACGGAACGCTAATCTTAGGTTTGCCAGTCGCCCATATGCTGCCGCGGTTATCTGGTTGATGTGTGTTTCCGGAGACGTGCTTGGCGTTATACTCACCCCAAGATCTTTCTCCTTGAGTGAGGTTTGCAGTCTTTGTCCACCTAGCCTGTACTCTGTCAGCGGTCTACTTTGCCCTTCTCCGATCTTCATGACTTTGCATTTGGCGGGGTTAAATTCGAGAAGCCAGTTGCTAGACCAGATGTCAAGCTTGTCCAGGTCTCTTTGAAGTCCTGCTTGGTCTTCATCTGATGTGATTCTCCTCATTAATTTCACATCATCTGCGAACAGAGACACTTCTGAGTCTATCCCGTCCGTCATGTCATTCACATATACCAAGAATAGCACTGGTCCTAGGACTGACCCCTGTGGTACACCGCTCGTCACAGGCGCCCATTGTGATACCTCATCGCGCACCATGACTCGTTGTTGCCTCCCTGTGAGATATTCCCTGATCCATTCCAGTGCCCTTCCTGTTATACATGCTTGTTCTTACAGCTTCTTTACTAATCTCATATGAGGAACTGTGTCGAAGGCCTTCCTGCAGTCCAGGAAAATGCAGTCAACCCACCCTCCTCTCTCTCTTGCCTTACCTCTGTTACTTTATCATAGAACTCCAGGAGGTTTGTTACACAGGATTTGCCTTCCCTGAATCCGTGCTGTCTGGCGTTGATTATCCTGTTCTGCTCCAGATGCTCCACCATTCTTTTCCTGATGATTTTCTCCAGGACTTTGCACACTATACACGTAAATGACACCGGTCTATAGTTTAGTGCCTCTTTTTTGTCTCCTTTTTTAAAGATGGGGACTACGTTGGCCCTCTTCCATACCTCAGGTAGCTGCCCAGTTTCAAGGGATGTGTTGAATATTATGGTAAGTGGCACACTCAGTACCTCAGCTCCTTCCCGAAGAACCCACGGGGAGATATTGTCCGGACCCATCGCCTTTGAGGTATCGAGGTCACTGAGTAACTACTTCACCTCCCCCTCAGTTGTGTGTATGCCCTCCAGCACTTGATACATCCCTTGTTGGTGACACACCCCGTGTGTGTGTGTGTGTGTGTGTGTGTGTACTCACCTATTTGTACTCACCTATTTGTGGTTGCAGGGGTCGAGTCATAGCTCCTGGCCCCGCCTGTGGGTGTGTGTGTGTGTGTGTGTGTGAGAGAGAAAGAAAGAGAGAGCGTGTGTGTTAGTATGTGTGTGTTTAGTTGTAAGTCGCTGAGTGTTCGTCTGTTAAGCTCAAGTTTTGGGTCCCCGCTCATTTCCTTTCGCTGACTATTATCTATTTCCATCGTGTTTTCTATAGAAATCTCTCATAGATCATCTAGCTTCAGCTAAGCCTTGTCCCAGCTTTTACACTTTGCTGTTCTTTCTAACATCTCCTGTACACATCTTTCTAACATCTACTGTACACATCTAACATCTACTGTCATCACTATCTACTGTACCATCTTTCTAACATCTACTTAATCATCTACTTACATCTACCTTGTCACTTTAACATTCTGTTCTTCTAACATCTCTGTACATCTTTCTAACATCTACTGTACACATCTAACATCTACTGTACACATCTTTCTAACATCTACTGTACACATCTAACATCTACTGTACACATCTTTCTAACATCTACTGTACACATCTAACATCTACTGTACACATCTTTCTAACATCTACTGTACACATCTTTCTAACATCTACTGTACACATCTAACATCTACTGTACACATCTTTCTAACATCTACTGTACACATCTAACATCTACTGTACACATCTTTCTAACATCTACTGTACACATCTAACATCTACTGTACACATCTAACATCTACTGTACACATCTTTCTAACATCTACTGTACACATCTAACATCTACTGTACACATCTTTCTAACATCTACTGTACACATTTTCTAACATCTACTGTACACATCTCTAACATCTACTGTACATCTTTTAACATCTACTGTACACATCTTTCTAACATCTACTGTACACATCTTTCTAACATCTACTGTACACATCTTTCTAACATCTACTGTACACATCTTTCTAACATCTACTGTACACATCTTTCTAACATCTACTGTACACATCTTTCTAACATCCTTCTTCGTCCCACAATCTTGTTTTCTTCCTTAACAATAACCATGTTTTGTCCTGTGGCTAAAGTAGGTCATCAAAATATTAAAGTTATTAATAATACCGACAAGATGATGACTAAGACATATGCAACATCTCGGTAGTTTTATTCTTGAAGACGTTTCGACAGACAGTGGCTTTAATCAATTGAATATAATTCAGTTCATATACCTTTTTATTAAATTGAAAAAGCCACTGGTTAACGACAGTGTTCAGAAACCAGGTGAACAATGAGACACTTTTGCAATATTTGGGAATCTTTATTACGAAACGTTTCGCCAGCCAGTGGCTTCTTCAGTCTTATACAATACGTGAAATATCGCGTCTCTGATATATCCGACAAAAAAAAAAAAATCTACGACAAAAATTACATTACTTCTGTCAAAATATTAAAACTATTTATATTTACATGAAATCATCATTTTACAGTGGTTAAAGTCTTGATAAGACCGTGATAGTTAAAGTCTTGATAACACCGTGATAGTTAAAGTCTTGATAAGACCGTGATAGTTAAAGTCTTGATAAGACCGTGATAGTTAAAGTCTTGATAACACCGTGATAGTTAAAGTCTTGATAACACCGTGATAGTTAAAGTCTTGATAACACCGTGATAGTTAAAGTCTTGATAACACCGTGATAGTTAAAGTCTTGATAACACCGTGATAGTTAAAGTCTTGATAACACCGTGACAGTTAAAGTCTTGATAACACCGTGACAGTTAAAGTCTTGATAACACCGTGACAGTTAAAGTCTTGATAACACCGTGACAGTTAAAGTCTTGATAACACCGTGACAGTTAAAGTCTTGATAACACCGTGACAGTTAAAGTCTTGATAACACCGTGACAGTTAAAGTCTTGATAACACTAGTAACATCACAGCACAGTGATAACTTTCTGAGGGTTTATGTGACCAGACTGGTGAATATAGAGAAGAGGTGGAGATAAAAGGTATAAAATACCGACACGGTGGAAAAAATAAACATAAATGTGACTACCTTTGAGACTTGATAAGCCTATGTGTGGGCGAAACGTAGTCAATAAAGGATCCCTTTATACTGCAGTTGTGTAGAGAAGAGGTCCTCGAGTTTTATATTATGTAAATTCTCGGAAATTGAGTGGGTCATTAGAGAGTTATATTCTGGGCCTATGAGGAGAGTCTTTGATCGGTAACCAAAACGTAAAGTAACCTGGAATTTAGTTCCTTATTCAGTTTAGATTACGTTTAAGTGGCTATTTTTTGGGAGGTTACCAAAAATATTTTAGCGGTTGCTAGCGCACTCAGCTTACAAACTGAAGTCCGTGGTTCGATCCCTGTTACGGGTGGAAACATTTGGACGCGTTTCCTTAAAACACTTGCTGTCCTTGTTCATTTATCAGTAAAATAGGTACCTAGGGTGTTATCCGACTGGTGTGGGTCGCATTCTGGGGGCAAAATTGACCTAATTTGCCCGAAATGCTCTGCATAACAAGGGGCTTTCTTTATAGTATATAATTGATGTCAGCTACGTCTGTATGCCTGGTACATATACATGTAGAAATAAACATTATTATTATAACATTATAAATGCTCTCTACCTTACTAATAATAAATGAACAACATATTGGCCTTTGAAGTCCATTGTTATTATAAATCCATAAAAGTCCACCAACCTTAAGGTCACACAGCATTTTTAAGAACCTGTTCTGTAAAAACAGCTTCTAAGTCGTATTACACCTATAAATGTTGAATTTTAGTCCAGATCCATTTTCTACAATAAATCCTCCACTACAGTAGTGTATTTCCCATCAAACAAGATCAATACTTACATCACTTGATGCCTCAACTCTGGTGTCCACATCAGCGTGACCTCCCTTCAATACCTTCATCAGTACGACAATAATTCACAGTTAAAGAACTATTATGTAAATCTTGAACACTGAACTTCCTCCTTGTGTTCATGTGTGTTGTCAGGTCACGCATCTAAGTCTTGCTAACTCTTATTTTAATTGAAGTGTAATTTTCACATTTTTTTAGAAGATCTAGTGTTCTGTTCGTTATTCTCAGCTTCAGTTAGTACAAAATATCTTCGTTTATTTCCAGTTTCACTAAAAACACCCGACCGAAGCTCTCACATAATAAAGAAAACGTAGTCTGAATAGTCAAGGTTTATAAGGGTCAGAGAAACTGGGAGTCACCTCTGTATCACCAGTCAAGAAAACTTTAATTCTTATATTCGGTCGCAAATTAAACTCTCAGCGTATACACTGAGATATATATACCGTTGTTTATAACCAGACGAACCTTAAGTTTAATGAACGAACCTGCACTTAGTAACGCAACCCTCACTTGGTAACGCAACCCGCACTTTTTAACGCAACCCGCACTTGGTAACGCAACCTGCACTTGGTAACGCAACCCGCACTTGGTAACGCAACCCGCACTTTTTAACGCAACCCGCACTTGGTAACGCAACCCACACTTGGTAACGCAACCCGCACTTGGTAACGCAACCTGCACTTGGTAACGCAACCTGCACTTGGTAATGCAACCCGCACTTGGTAACGCAGTCAAAACTGACATAACCCGGACTCACTAACGAATAGCGGAGTTAATTTTGAAAGATAACCAGACGGAATTTAGCTAATTCTGATTAGTCATCCCCAAGGGATCTGGTATGCCCACTGGGCAATACCAAGTCGGTAGCAGTTAAACTGCATGGCTGCGTGTTAGGTTGTTATTCAGAATAAAGTGCCGTCACGGACCCCCTCCCCCCGAGCCCCAGGTGTTCTATGTGTCTCCCAAATTTACCCCTTGCGGTGTATATACACCCAGAAATGTGTATCTCGGTATGTATACAAGAACACACACACACACACACACACACACACACACACACACACACACACACACACACACACACACACACACACACACACACACACACACACACATATATATATATATATATATATATATATATATATATATATATATATATATATATATATATATATATATATATATAAGTTAGAAAGTATGTCTTCAGCCAGAAAGTTGTCAGGAAGTGGAACTATCTGGAGAGTGATATAGTGGAGGCAGGATCTATACATAGCTTTAAGAGGTACGAAATACTGCAGTACCCCTACTGGTTTAGTGTTCTCCAAGAATCTAATAATAATAACACTACTACTACTACTAATAACAATAATAATAATAATAATAATATTAATAATAATATCAGTGAATATACACTAAGTGCTTACTTTAATCTTTTATTTAGCGCATAAAGTCTTTCTTTGTATCAGTAAGCAGGTGATTCACGACCTTAATGACCAAGTACTGTCAGGAGATCTTAAACCTATTTTAATTATATTAATGTTGAAGAGTAAATCATTGAACCAGTAAGTGTTATCTCTCTGTCTGTTTCTGTCTGTTTCTGTCTCTGTCTCTGTCTCTGTCTCTCTGTCTCTGTCTCTCTGTCTGTCTGTCTGTCTGTCTGTCTGTCTGTCTGTCTCTCTCTCTCTCTCTCTCTCTCCCTCTATCTCTCTCTATCACCATTCCTGCGTTCTTCCAGGAGAAAATAATCTTAACTTGAGAAACACTGAGAAATATTCTGGCCATAACTTGAGAGGTTGGGTCGAAGGCACCGTTCTCCTCCTCATCACCCTTCTCCTCCTTCTCCATCTCCTCCTCCTCCTCCTCCTCCTCCTCCTTCTCCCTCTCCTCCTCTTCCTCCTCACGTTCTTTATGTTCTTTCTAGCGTCTTAAATTTTTCTTCCAGGCAAACCTTCACCCCATAAGTGTTCTAGATTATCTAATATTTTGTTATTGTGAACGTAACTCCTTATATATATATATATATATATATATATATATATATATATATATATATATATATATATATATATATATATATATATATATATATATATTGCAAGCGCTTTCGTGAACTCTCACTTTATTAAGGAATATTAAAAATGTTATAACAACGGATTTCCTATATAGCACTGGTGTCACCTGGCAGTGAGCGTGAGGACAGTAGGTGTACTGGCCCTCGCTCGTTGGGGAAGTCTTGAAGTATAACATTAAAACTGAGCAAATATTATTTATGTTCATTCACGTGAGAAATTCGAATTACACTACAAGTTGGGTACATACTGAGATAGTTGTAACACGATAGTTGTAACACGATATATCTACTTTATATAATAATAATAATAATAATAATAATAATAATAATAATAATAATAATAATAATAATTATTATTATTATTATTATTATTATTATTATTATTATTATTATTATTATTGTTGTTGTTGTTGTTTTTGTTGTTATCTAAGAGTGCTGTCAATTAGTTAATCTTGGATAACAGAAGATTGTGTTAGCGCATCTTACCGTGACATGTATTAACTTTCTCGACTCAAGCAGCGCTGTTCTTACTCTTCCCGGCGCAGCGTCGAACGAGACGAGGAGCGTGGGCGGGGTGGAGAAGACCGTGGGTGTGCTCTCCTTCAGGACTGTCACCAGGACAGACATGGGCCACTACCTCTGCATCGCTAACAACTCCGTTCCTCCCTCTGTCAGCAAGAGGATGGTGCTCAACGTTAGATGTGAGTATCTACAGTACAGAAAGGGTACTAGAGAGAAGGGTACCATTTAGGTGGGAGGAGGTAAGGATGATCAACGTAGGGTGTGCTTACCTAGAAAGGGCATTAAGGAAAGGGAAGCAGTTGGGAAGGAAAAGGTAAGATGTGCTCAATGTTAAATGTGACTAACAAGCGTAGAGAAAGAGCAAGGAAAGAGGTTAAAAGGAATCGAAAAGGATCTCACCAAATATCACTTGAAATAAGAGGAAAAAGAGTGAGGGGATCCAGGAAGATATTGTCATGGAAGATTTTAGTACAGGAATCTTGAATTTTGATTATGTAGAAAAGATGGAACTTTAAAGAATGATAGTCGGAAGAAATGTCCAGAGTTTTGGTGGAGGAGTTACAGTAATCTAGATAAATATATGAGTGTAAATGGTTGGGTGTGAGTAAGACTAGCCTAGCATGGCTAGACAGACCTACTGCCATGCTCAGCGGTAAAGACCTCAGAAAGTTTTACTAATGATCAGAGAGTCAAAATGCAAAAGAAACTTTTCTTCTAACAAAATTATTAAAACATGCGTCTACAAGACGCTAAGGCAGACTTATAGATACACGTCTACCACAATTATTAGTGGGGTGAATTGCAGGTGGTCACACATGTATGCAGGAGGTTTAACTAGATGTTAGGTGATAAAACTATTAGGCAGATGAACTTGCTAGGATATAGGTGGTCTTACGAGTACTGGGGAAGAGACGCTGCAGCGCGAGGCTATGAATAGATAGGAAGTATTCTGGTAACACCAGGTATATGATATGTGAGTAAACAAACATTATCATCGGCAACCATATCCACGTATTTAGAGGATTGTCCACTAGCGATAGTTTTATTGTTACCAACACCTGCAAGGAAGGAGTGGTGATCCACAACATTTCTCTCGAGGTACTAAAGTTTCCTTGTAGAAAGCCCGTAGTTTTCTAAGGAATTCTGAAGAAACTCCATTACGTCCTCCCTGCGCAGCCAAAACATGCACGATTCTACAGCATACGAAAGACATATTAACCCAGCGTTCCTGTCCGCCATATCACTTCAGGCATGGGCAGTGCCCCCCCATTAGCTGGCTGGTCATCTCGCAAAAAATCTTTCAGGACGTCTGAATACCATCATTCTGGCACATTTGAAACATTCTAGGGACTTTTTTTTCCTGTTTATCATTGTGACCATTAGAAACACATGGCTTCCTTTGAGGTCACCCCTTTGTTCACCATCGTCTCCACCAACACCGCCATAAACATTCTTAGGTGGAAAATACCCAGCGACATTAGCCTCCCGCTTCCTCTGTGTCAACTTTAATTTATTCAGGTAAGAGTACAGTTGTTCAAACAGTGCACTGACATGGATGTGGGAAGCCCCCTTAGTGTTTTGGATTATGTTCCATCGTTTCCAGCACTGAGACTGTAACAGTATGTGGAGGACATTTTGGTCATCTTCCCTAGACGCCTAAACATCCATGATCTCGACAGTATCAACTCAGTTGAGCTCACCATCAGTTCATCGTGGAGTTTGAGAGTGAGGGCAGACTTCCTCTGCAAGACACTGAGTAATGATTTTTTTTTTTCAGAATATTCGGAAAGCCCAATTACAAAGATAACCTGACAAACTCTTATTCTCAACACCACACATTTACCAATAAAATAGTAGTAATTGGCTTCCTTCTAGAAGGCCTTCAAATTTTCCGTCTTGAATTTATCGAAGAGAAATGGTTTTGCACCACTCAAGATTTCGCACGCCTCCACTCCCCCACCCTCTTCATGCAGCACTACATAAACAGAGCTCAGCCCACCCTCCACTGTAAGGACCACTAAGAAGTACTTAGTACTCCATACACAAATAATTCGTACATAGATAATGAGACTTACGACGATCGAAACGTCGTCATAAATTTCATTCTCCTATGTATGTGTTATTTGTATTTTGTTCCACTCACAGTATTGCCTTTATTCTTTACTTAGTACTCCCATGTGTGGTGTGGCTGACAACGCAATCCAGGCTCTTCACTACAAGTAACTTCAACATAGCTATGGTAGCTACCGCATCCATCGAGTACGTAATCAGAAACCTGCTTCTACCTCTCCCCGAGTTTCTACTGCTGGGGGTATAAACAATTCATTGTGGATAATGCGATAAGAAGTTAGGAGAAACTTGAGCGAGCATAAATATACACACAGCAGAGACAACCAGAGCAACGCTTGCATAACCCACAGGAACCCACGACGGCCACCTGATGAACGACGCCCAGATAATTTTTACCGATCCTAAGCTGAGGAGGCAACGGCGCCTTAAAGCATCATTGATCCCAGTTTATAATACGACTGAACGCGTGAAGTTACAAAATCTTCCATACCTTGACCCCGCATGATTCAGACCTCGCTTCGTCCCAACTACATCGTGACGTGGTCATCAGGTGAGTGTTACTGAGGTCAGCTTAAATCTGACATGACCACTGAGTATATTTAACCGTTTCTCTCCTGCCTCACATGAGCCCTGTCTCTATATACTGTGATTTTTGTACTCTACGTGTCATAGAAGTAAACAAGGTCCCGGGACTGAAGCGTCTCCTCGACAATGTCTTAAGTTCATAAGTGTTCCTTTCCTCTGGAAGCATTCTGTTAAGAAAATATTGTAGGGAGAGAGAGAGACACACACAGACAGAGGAACATAGAACGGGAAAGAAGGAATGCTGCCGTGGAGGAAATTGAACCTCAACTAAACTTTGGACAGAGATGAAGAAAGGGTGACTATTAATTCTATCTCTCTCTCTCTCTCTTTCTCTCTCTCTCTCTCTCTCTCTCTCTCTCTCTCTCTCTCTCTCTCTCTCTCTCTCTCTCTCTCTCTCTCTCTCTCACACACACACAGATCTTGATCATCGTACAGTGTCACCACCCGCCGTCCTATGTGAATTATTATGGTAATAGTGTGATAAGACCATCTTCCTATTACGAGCTGAGTGGGAGGCAAAGGGAAGAGAAAGAGAAAGAGAAAGAGAGAGAGAGAGAGACAGAGAAAGAGAGACAGACAGACAGACAGAGACAGACAGACAAAGACAGAAAGAGTAGAAGTGGAAGATTGTTAGAATCCAGGGAAGAGGTGTATATCCTTGGGTGGAAATTTGACTCCAGAATGTCTATGAAAAAATCACGTGGTAAATCTTGCAAGCAAGGAAAACAAGAAATGATCAGCACTAAGGGGTATCTCATTCTTGCTCAAGAGCAGAGGCTGCAAAACTCTGTAGAAGAAACAAGTACAGTCACACCTTGAGTATGCACCAGTTTCTTGGATTGATTGCCCGCTCCTGTGTCACTATAAATTCTGGACTTAATTAAAGGCGACTCATCTCTCGCCTGGACCCGTCCTGGATGGATCTGTCATTTCAGCAGAGCCTTTAACAAAGGAGAGATATGGGCTGTTTCAGTGTTATGTGCAAAGCTAATAATGCTAATAATGCTAAGGTACCAGCACACTTGGCTCCACTTTGCGGACAGCAACAAGACAGCTTCTACACAACAAGAAAGGCAGCAGACAGCAACTACACACTGGCTGTAACCTTCTCAAGAACATCACTTCATCTAAGATCATTAATTCTTAGAATGACTCGAGTCTGTGACATTCTTACAACATAAATACATCGATGATATAAAGTCATTTGACCAAATGAAATCGGTGGACCACCGCTGGAACTGGTGGCCCACAGCTGGACTACTGATGAACCTCAAGTGGCCCACATATGAACCACAGGTGGCCCACAGCTAGACTACCGAGGAACCTCAAGTGGCCCACATATGAACAACAGGTGGCCCACAGCTAGACTACTGATGAACCTCAAGTGGCCCACATATGAACCACAGGAGGCCCACAGTAGGGACACAGTTGGCTTCAACTTGTTTAGTATTTGTATGCTTTGTTTCATTTCATTAAAATAAATAATAATATTAATGGAGCTCACTGTACACCCCACAGTAACCCCGTGTACACCTCACAGTAACCCCGTGTACACCCCACAGTAACCCCGTGTACCCCCACAGTAACCCCGTGTACACCAGACAGTAACCCCGTGTACACCTCACAGTAACCCCGTCTACACCCCACAGTAACCCCGTGTACACCCCATAGTAACCCCGTGTACACCAGACAGTAAACCCGTGTACACCTCACAGTAACCCCGTGTACACCTCATAGTAACCCCGTGTACACCCCACAGTAACCCCGTGTACACCAGACAGTAATCCCGTGTACACCCCACAGTAACCCCGTTTACACCCCACAGTAACTCCCGTGTACACCCCACAGTAACTCCCGTGTATACCTCACAGTAACCCCCGTGTACACCCTACAGTAACCCCGTGTATATCCCACAGTAACCCCGTGTACACCCCACAGTAACCCCGTGTACACCCCACAGTAACCCTGTGTACACTCCACAGTAACCCCCGTGTACACCCCACAGTAACCCCGTGTACACCCCACAGGAACCCCCGTGTACACACCACGGTAACCCCTGTGTACACCCCACAGTAACCCCTGTGTACATCCCACAGTAACCCCCGTGTACACCCCACAGTAACCCCTGTGTACTCCTCACAGTAATCCCGTGTTC
This sequence comes from Cherax destructor, assembly GCA_009830355.1. Taxonomy (NCBI): domain Eukaryota; kingdom Metazoa; phylum Arthropoda; class Malacostraca; order Decapoda; family Parastacidae; genus Cherax; species Cherax destructor. The sequence continues at coordinate 30,098 of WNWK01006373.1, forward strand.
ACCCCACGGTAACTCCCGTGTACACCTCACAGACCGCGAGCCAGCCGTGTACGTGAGTCACCAGATGATCGGGGTGTACCGTGGTGATGACGTAGCCATCAACTGTACCGTGACGGCGTACCCCAGACCAGTGGTCTTCTGGCAGGATAACCTGGGCAAGATGATCATATCAGGTGTGTACCATATGTACTTTCCTTTGCAATGTACCTTAGTTATGTGTTCCTCCACGTATGTTGTACCTTACACAAGGGCTGTCTCTATTATATATATATATATATATATATATATATATATATATATATATATATATATATATATATATATATATATATATATATATATATATATATATATGTGTGTGTTGTGTGTGTGTGTGTGTGTGTGTGTGTGTGTGTTTGTTGCCTAATAGGTAAAACTGGTCAATTAGCAATAACTCATTTAAAATTAAGTCCTTTCTAAAATTTTCTCTTATACGTTTAAAGATACATTTTTTTCATTTATGTTAATGTAAAAATTTATAATTTTGTACCAACAGAAACTTTGAAAACTTACCTAGCCTTATTATAACAAGCGCAATTTAATTTAGCCTAACCCAACTAAATATATTTTAGATACGTTTACAATAATTTAATAATAAACAAACACAATGAAATATATTTTTTCCGTTAGGTTCAGAATGATTTTTGCGAAATTATTGCATACACAAATTTTCACTTGTTTTATATGGCAAGGTGAGCGTTGCTATTTAAGCCAAAATCGCAAGTTTTACCTAATCGGCACGACATATATATATGTCACAGGAAAGTGGAAGCAGTATTCCAACAGGTGAGTATCCCCCTTAACATATGTGGCTGCTAGCCACTGGCTAGTATAAGTTAACTCCTTGTATCCCTCTTCAGTGCCAGCGTGGCGCCTCACCTCACTCAGTGCCAATTAACCAGGTGTGTATGTGTCTCAGGTGGTCGGTACCAGGTGATAGAGAACCAAGTGGGTGAGAGTCCGCCCAAGCTGCAGACGACGCTCATCATCCGGGGGTTGAGAGTGGAGGATATAACGACGTATCGTTGTAACGCCTCCATCGACAACAATAAGATGAGAGAGAAGAGCCTCGCTGTCCAGCTCAACGGTGGGTCTTAGCGCTTCCTCTGTTGCTCACTCACCTGCCATACAGTGAGGGAAACAGAAACGTTGTGGAACAAGCTTCTACTGGAACAGCGTTTTACTCTGAGTGTAGCTTTATTACGACTTTATTAAGCTCTACGAAGAGCGAAGTGATGTTCGGCTTTTCTTCACTTCTTTAACTGTTATGTAAAGTTTATTAAAGTCTTTAAAAACTGGAAAATTTTTACTCTAAATTAATTATTTTTAAACCAAAATATCATAATTTCACTCTGAAATTGGAAATATCCTGTAAATGTTTGAAAAACAAAAAAAAATATATAAAAAAAATAAAAATTGATGTCCAAATTTGAATGGAACAGCAGCTTCAGTCGAAACATTGAAATATCCTACAAATACTGGGGGAAAAAAAAAAATTGAAAAAATTGTGTCCATATTTGGACACAATAACTGATTTAAAAAGACAAACACCAGAAGCTGTAACAGTAATGTGTGTAGGTGTCTTCTGTACAGCTTCTGGTGTTTGTCTTTTTAAATCAGTTATTGAGTTACTTAGGCAGAAAACATTAAGTAGATGAATACATTCCTCTAGTTAGTGACATGCTGGATGGTTTCAGTAAAATCTGGCTCTTAAGAATGTGCTTCGCTCGGGGTCAGTTGACTTAACTCTTAACAGCTTATTCCCACGTACTACTTTAAAATCACTCCTACACGCATTTAACTCACTCCCTCACCATTACAGTTAACTCCCACGCTCTTACAGCTTCCTCTCACACTCTTATAACTCACTCTCACACTCCCAACAATTCACTTTCAACCCAAATACATCTGCACAACTCACTTCTACAATCCTGTATCTCACACTCCGACAATACTCTCTCAACCCAAATACATCTACACAGCTCATTCTCATCCACCCCCTACCACCTCCTTAATGATATATCTCCACTTTCCTGATATAGGCAGGCCAGGGGAAGGTGTGATACCTCACAGAGAGGTATCCTTACAGGAAAGTATTCCCTCGAAGGGAAGTACCTTTCTCAGAGAGGTATCCCCTCATATGGAGGTATCCCTCACAGGAGGTATCCCTCACAGGAAAGTATTCCCTCGAAGGGAAGTACCTTTATCAGAGAGGTATCCCCTCATATGGAGGTATCCCTCACAGGGAGGTATCCCTCACAGTTAGGTATCCCACACAGGGCGATATCCCCTAAGGCACTCCTCACACAGGAGCAGTTCTGCAGCAGGTCTGGACCCTATTATCTTTTTCGTCTATCCACAGAAATCTCTCGGCCCTCCACGGAGTCTTCCCCAGGACAGGACGAGTACTTTAAAGGTAGGTCGAGCCTGGCACCACCCGGGCAGTCCCCGACACCCTCCGTCTGGCACTCAGACACTGATGCCAGCCACACTACTATATCCTCTAGCAGTGCCCGTAAGGGTCTTGATCTTCTGCTCAGATCTTTTGGTTAGACATTCTTAGTCTCTGTTATTATTATTATTATTATTATTATTATTATTATTGTTATTATTATTATTATTATTTTATTATTTGTTCTTATTTGTATTATTATTGTTATTATTATTATTATTATTATTATTATTATTATTATTATTATTATTATTATTATTATTATTATTGGTAACTGGATATCTTTAATATTACGAAAAATAGTCTTGTAGTAACTGCAGTGGATTTAATTGCATTTAGTTATATCAATTAAAACTCTTTGATGTTTTCGCTAATAATGAATAACTTAAGTTAAGTAAGTCAATATACCAAACTTGTTATAACTGAAGTTAGATACCAAACTTGTTATCACTGTAGTTAGATACCAAACTTGTTATCACTGGAGTCATATAAATATATGCAGATGAAAAAGATGCTGTTACTCCAAGCTTATCACAGCTTCCAGTACTCTCTCACACACACACAGGATTCATACATAGCTTTAGGAAGAGGTATGATAAAGCTCATGGAGCAGGGAGAGTGACCTAGTAGCGACCAGTGAAGAGGCGGGCCCAGGAGCTGTGACTCGACCCCTGCAACCACAACTAGGTGAGTACACACACACGCACACATACGCACGCACACACACGCACGCACTCACGCACGTACGCAAACACACACACACACTCACAAGTGTGTGTATGTGTGAGTGCGTGGCAAATAAAATTTAACCCCAACAAATGTAAAGTTAGGATAATCGCGGAAGGGCAAAGAAGACCGGAAACAGAGTACAGACCTGAAGGACAAAGACTACAAACCTTCCTGAAAGAGAAGGACCTCAGGATGAGCATAGTTCCCAGCATTTCGCCTGAGGCACGCCAGCCGAATAACCGCTGCAGGAAACGCAACGCTGGCAATTTTAAAAGTAAGTTTCTGGAACCTCGACAAGGAGTCGTTAAAAACCCTATGCACGGTACTATTCAGGCCCATCTTGGAGTATGCAGCGCCAGTACAGAACCCTCATCTTGTAAAGCACGTCAAGGAGCTGGAGAAAAGTGAAAATGTTTGCAACCAGACTAGTTCCAGAACTGAGGGGTATGAACAGTGAGAAAAGGCTAGATGAGCGAAACCTGAGCACATTAGAAGACAGAAGAAACAGTGGTGAATGTTTACAACGTTCAAAATAATGAAAGAAATAGACAGGATGGACAAGACGAGTCTGTTTGAGAGGCTGGGTTCAGGCACACCTGGATGTATTAATACGTGTACGGAACGTGACACTGGTATTTAATACAGGAGTAGAATGAAATTAGTTCCTGTAGCTATTCACGGCCACAAATATGCTCGCGTTAGGCGTGGCATATCCAGGATGTGAACACCTAACGTTAGAAGCATAGTGGTGTAGTGGACTAAGGCGTCGAGGATTTAACTTGCTTTCCGAGAGGCTGGTTAAAATATCTCTGGTTCGATCCCCAGATAGTCGCAATATGTTATTTGCTATAAAACCATATATATATATATATATATATATATATATATATATATATATTTTTTTTTTTATTTTATTTTATTAACACATCGGCCGATTCCCACCAAGGCAGGGTGGCCCGAAAAAGAAAAACTTTCATCATCATTCACTCCATCACTGTCTTGCCAGAAGGGTGCTTTACACTACAGTATAAAACTGCAACATTAACACCCCTCCTTCAGAGTGCCGGCACTGTACTTCCCATCTCCAGAACTCAAGTCCGGCCTGCCGGTTTCCCTGAATCCCTTCATAAATGTTACTTTGCTCACACTCCAACAGCACGTCAAGTATTAAAAACCATATGCCTCCATTCACTCCTATAAAATACGCTCACACATGCTTGCTGGAAGTCCAAGCCCCTCGCACACAAAACTTCCTTTACCCCCTCCCTCCAACCTTTCCTAGGCCGACCCCTACCCCGCCTTCCCTCCACTACAGATTTATACACTCTCGAAGTCACTCTGTCTCGTTCCATTCTCTCTACATGTCCAAACCACCTCAACAACCCCTCCTCAGCTCTCTGGACAATCGTTTTGGTAATCCCGCACCTCCTCCTAATTTCCAAACTCCGAATTCTCTGCATTATATTCACACCACACATTGACCTCAGACATGACATCTCCACTGCCTCCAGCCTTCTCCTCGTTGCAACATTCATCACCCATGCTTCACACCCATATAAGAGCGTTGGTATAACTATACTCTCATACATTCCCTCTTTACTTCCATGGACAAGGTTCTTTGTCTCCACAGACTCGAAGTGCTCCACTCACCCTTTTCCCTCATCAATTCTATGATTCACCTCATCCTTCATAGACCCATCCGCCGACATGTCCACTCCCAAATATCTGAATACATTCACCTCCTCCATACTCTCTCCCTCCAATCTGATATCCAATTTTTCGTCACCTATTCTTTTGTTATCCTCATCACCTTACTCTTTCCTATATTCACTTTCAATTTTCTTCTTTTACACACCCTACCAAATTCATCCACCAACCTCTGCAGCTTCTCTTCAGAATCTCCCAAAGCACAGTGTCATCAGCAAAAAGCAACTGTGACAACTCCCACTTTGTATTTGCTTCTTTATCTTTTAGACCAACACCTTTTGCCAAGACCCTTGCATTCACTTCTCTTACAACCCCATCTATAAATATATTGAACAACCACGGTGACATCACACATCCTTGTCTAAGGCCCACTTTTACTGGGAAATAGTCCCCTTCCCTCCTACACACTCTAACCTGAGCCTCACTATCCTCATAAAAACTCTTCACTGCTTTCAGTAACCTTCCTCCTATTCCATACACCTGCAACATCTGCCACATTGCCCCCCTATCTACCCTATCATACGCCTTTTCCAAATCCATAAATGCCACAAAAACATCTTTACCCTTATCCAAATACTGTTCACCTATATGTTTCACTGTAAACACTTGGTCTACACACCCCCTACCTTTCCTAAAGCCCCCTTGTTCATCTGCTATCCTGCTTTCTGTTTTACTCTTAATTCTTTCAATAATAACTCTACCATACACTTTACCAGGTACACTCAACAGACTTATTCCCCTATAATTTTTGCACTCTCTTTTGTCCCCTTTGCCTTTATACAAAGGAACAATACACGCTCTCTGCCAATCCCTAGGTACCTTACCCTCTTCCATACATTTATTAAATAATAGCACCAACCACTCCAAAATTATATATATATATATATATATATATATATATATATATATTAATTAATGGCTTTTTGACGGAAATATAATGATGAGCTTTTTTTGAGCATAAAAATGTGTAATTAAATGTGTTAATTAGCTGGTGTATGAGAACATCTTAGCTAACTAAACTCGTTAGTGTTTGTTTTAATAGTTGAGTCTTGCACTGGATGCAACTTTGCGAGTGTTGCAACAGAGATGATGATCATCACAGCTAACACACACACTCTTGCTAATTGACCTAACGTCAGCCTTATGCCTGATCTGAATTTAATGGAGTTTGCAGTAATGATTCTCCCAGTAAAATGTAGATAAGTTTAGCTCATTCTGCTCCAAATGAGTTAATCGAGAGTGGTCATTTGACCCAGCATGACCTGCTAAAATGTCGATGCATGCTGGTGCTGTTACTACTGCTGCTGCTGTTGTTTTTGTGGTTGCTGTTGTTGTTGGTTTTTGCTAGTCTGTTGTTGCATATACTTCTTCTCTTGCTATTGTCGATGCTGCTTTCTTTGCCGTTGCTTCTGCTGCTTTAGCCGCTTCTGCTGCTATTGGTGCCACCGCTGCCACCGCTGCCACCGCTGCCACCGCTGCCACTGCGGTCACATTATGCGGTTTGATGGTTGATGCATTTTTGTCTGATTCATCAAATGAATCATTCATGATTTACTTATTCTATATACATAATGTTGCACTCCATGAGTAGTGACAGGTGTGAAAGGCAGGTGAATTATGTTAAAAGCCCACACTCAAGTTCTCACAGGTATAACCATTAATCATTCACGCATTGTCTTCCTTACACTGGTAAATCTCTTCCTTAATGGGCACGTAAGTTATCCTGTCTTCTAATAACATGTTCACTTTCCCCTATAATCTATCTTGCATATAATTACTATCGTATTTACTTTGTCTGCTTTCATAACGTGAAGTCCAGGATCTTTCCTTAATTCATGGTATGACTTAACAAATCTTTGAGAACAACTGTGTTGCAGAAGTCTGAGCTTCGCTTCAGCAGCAAGGAAGACAGATGCTACCATGGGAAAAGCCGAGGCCTATATCATGTGTAGTGATAGAAACTGTTGAAAGAAAGATTCCAGAGTGATACGCACTCTCAACCCAGAAGCTGACACTCTCTTTGAAGACCTTACTCTTACAGTCGTTGCTGCAGCAATCTTTTCATCAATGCGACAGTTCCAGCCAGATTATTTGCCACCCTCAGTGTTTGCTGGACCTGGTGTCACTGATGTGATGGTATTCCACACATTAATGCCGCTAGTAAAGCTGTGGTAGTGCACATCCTCTAATTTACCTGGCTGCTATTTCAGATTTTTTTTTTACCAAATAGTTGGATGCTGCAGAGTTGGATGACTGGCAATGTAGTTTGAAATGAAATACACGTGGCCTAGTCCACACAATTTAACAATAAATTTGCACACACTGAAAGTCAGGGTGACTTTCAGTGTGTGCCTTTTTTATTCTGTAGTTTTAAAATATATTTCTACGACGTAGTATGAGGCGAGTGACGGATGAAGAACATCATAGACAGTGGGAACACTTAATTAAGTATAGACTTCTAATGAAGAGATAAAAAGTATCATGGGAATAATTGATACCAGTCCTGATTAGAATTTTGGCAGAGACGTTAGAAACAAAAGGATGACTGAAACGAGTACTGTCGGTGGGATTAACGAACCAAGCTTCTGGCAGTGAGGCATTGTTTTGACCAATTGTGAGTTGACTGGAGGACACTGGTTCACGTTAGAAGGAAATTAGGCAGACGGCTAGATTCATATAGAGTCATCAATTTTTCCTAATAATGTCTAGCAGTAACTCTGTGGTCCGCCAGAGTGCCGTCGTTCAGGAGCCAGATGTTAAGCTTGCTGGAGCCAGATGTTAAGCTTGCTGGAGCCAGTTGTTAAGCTTGCTGGAGCCAGATGTTAAGCTTGCTGGACAGCCTCTCAGTGACTCTTAAAGAGAAGACAGAAGTGAGATAATCCTACTGAACACCTTAACACGAGTGGTTAGTAGTATTGTTAAATAAACAAATGATAGGAAATGATAAGGAAGAGTTGGAAGAGCTGTGGCAAAATACGGCCTCACAGCCAGGTGGAATTCCGAACTCACGCTGAACTGCTTTCAGAAGGATGGCCGCATCTTGGCTGACTTAAAAAACGGCTGTCGTGGTACCAGGGCAACTGTTTGTCTGGCTCCACTGTGTGTCTTTCTAAGAAGACAGAAGAGGATTTAATCACCACAGGGATAACCCCAGCAAGCAAACAACAACAACAACAGTACACACACACAAAATCACAGTGACCAGGAAGTGGAACGACCTAGACGGCAAAGTGGTACAGGCAGAATCCAGACATTCCTTTAAGAATAGGTATGATAAGGCTCACGCAGTCAGGAGAGAGTGAAACTAGTACCAGCCAGCAGAGAGACGGGTCCAGGAGCTGAGACTCGACCCCTGCAATCACATTTGAATAAAATTAGGCTCGTACACACAAACACACACACGCACACAGGTACGATAATGCTCTTAGAGTAAGGAGAGAGTGGACCTAGTAGCGACCAGCGGAGAGGCGGGGCCAGGAGCTGTGAATCGACCCCTGCAACCACATATAGGTGAGTACAAAACTAAGTGTATATCGGCAAGCGCCTTTGGAAATTAAAAACAAAATAGCTGGTAAATTTTATGCGTTGGGTAGTAAACGTTGATCAGTATTTAGTGGAGAGCTTTCATGTGATGTGCTGAGGTTGTAAACCTGTGGTGATCCAGGTGGGATGGATTGTGAAGGACTTGCCTGGTATGGGCCAACAGGCCTGCTACAGTGTTCCTCCTTTCTTATGTTCTTATCTTCTTAACATGTCAAACATGTGAATGATGTAATTCTTGCACTGTTTAAGGTCCTATCGTCTTGACAGTATGACATGCCTCATTGTTCTTGTCTGGGAGTTCGGGGTTCTAGTCAGCTATTTGCAGTGAGTAAGTGTTTAGCTCAGTGGGTGAGTATTTAATGCAGTGGGTGTGCGTGTGGTGCATTGGGTGAGTGTTTGGTGAATTGAGGGAGTGTTTTGTGAATTGGGTGAGTGTTTGGTGCATTGGGTCAGTGTTTGGTGCATTGGGTGAGTGTTTAGTGAATTGGGTGAGTGTTTGGTACAATGGGTGGATATATAATGCAGTGGGTGAGTGTCTGCTACAATTGGTGGGCGAGTGCAGTGGGTAAGCGTTTGGTTTAGTAAGTGGGTGGTTGGTGCAGTAGGTGGGTACTGGAGTAGTGTACTGGGTAGACAGTTGGGAATATAGTGAGAGTTTACAGCTCCAGGTAGAACTCATAGTTGGCCTTAGGAGTGGGTGTTTCAGGCTGTGTGTATATGTTTGAAACTGTGTGTGTGTTTGTTTGAAGCTGTGTGTGTGTGTATGTTTGAAGCTATGTGTGTGTGTATGTTTGAAGCTGTGTGTGTGTGTATGTTTGAAGCTCTGTGTGAGTGTGTTTGAAGCTCTAGGTATGTGTTTGAAGCTCTGTATTTGTGTTTGAAGCTGTGTTTGTGTTTGAAGCTGTGTATGTGTGTGTGTTTGAAGCTTTGGACGTGTGCTCACCTAATTATGGTTGCAGGGATCGATTCGTAGCCCTTGGCCCCGCCTCTTCACTGATCAACAATAGGTCCACTCTCACCCTGCTTCATGGGCTTTATCATACCTCTCCTTAAAACTATGTATGGATACTGCCTCCACTACATCTCTCCATATTATTCTGACAACTCAATGACTGAAGAAATACTTCCTAACATCCCTGTGACTCATCTGAGTCTTCAACTTCCGATTGGGACACCCTTGTTGCTGTGTCCCATCTCTGAAACAACCTGTTCCTATCCACCTTGTCAATTCCTCTCTGTATTTTATATGTTGTTATCATGTCCCCCAGCCCCATCCCTCCTATCCTCCAGTGTTGTCAGATCGATTTCCCTTAACCTATCCTCGTATACCCTTAGCACCGGGGCTAGTCTTGTTGCAAACATTTGCACTTTCTCTAATTTCTTGACGTGCTTGACCAGGAGTGGGTTCCAAACTGGTGCTGCATACTCCAATATGGGCCTGACATACACGGTGTACAGAGTCTTGAACGATTCCTTACTGAGGTGTCGGAACGCTATTCTTAGGTTTGTCAGGCGCCCATATACTGCAACAGTTATTTGGTTGATGTGCTCCTCAGGAGATGTGCTCGATATTATACTCCTCCCAAGATCCTTTTCCTTTAGTGAGGCTTGAAGTCTTTGTCCCCCTCCCCTAGGCTGAATTCAGTCTGCGGTCTTCTTTGCCCTTGCCCAATCTTCATGACTTAGCACTTGGTGGGGTTAAACTCTAGGAGCCAGTTGCTGAACCAAGCCTGCAGCCTGTCCATATTCCTTTGTAGTCCTACCTGATCCTCATCCGATTGAATTCTTCGCATTAGCCTCACATTGTCTGGAAACAGGGTCCTCACATTGTCTGGAAACAGGGTCCTCACATTGTCTGGAAACAGGGTCCTCACATTGTCTGGAAACAGGGTCCTCACATTGTCTGGAAACAGGGTCCTCACATTGTCTGGAAACAGGGTCCTCACATTGTCTGGAAACAGGGTCCTCACATTGTCTGGAAACAGGGTCCTCACATTGTCTGGAAACAGGGTCCTCACATTGTCTGGAAACAGGGTCCTCACATTGTCTGGAAACAGGGTCCTCACATTGTCTGGAAACAGGGTCCTCACATTGTCTGGAAACAGGGTCCTCACATTCTCTGGAAACAGGGTCCTCACATTGTCTGGAAACAGGGTCCTCACATTGTCTGGAAACAGGGTCCTCACATTGTCTGGAAACAGGGTCCTCACATTGTCTGGAAACAGGGTCACTTCAGAATCTATCCCTTCCGTCATTTCATGTGTGTGTGTGTACTCACCTAATTGCAGTTGCAGGGGTCGATTCGAATCTCCTGGCCCCGCCTCTTCACTGGTCGCTACTAGGTCACTCACTCCCTGCTCTGTGAGCTTTATCATACCTCTTCTTAAAGCTATGTATGGATCCTGCCTCCAACACCTCACTTTCCAGACTATTCCACTTCCTGACAACTCTGTGACTGAAGAAATACGTACTTCCTAACATTTCTGTGACTCATCTGATTCTCCAAATTCCAATTGTGACCCCTTGTCGCTGTGTCCCCTCTCTGGAACATCTTATCTCTGTCTACCTTGTCGATTCCTCTCAGTATTTTATATGTTGTTATCATGTCTTCCCCCCTTGTCCCTCCTGTCCTCTAGTGTCGTAAGGTCAATTTCTCTTAACCTCTCCTCGTAGGACATGCCCCTTACCTCCGGTACTAGTCTCGTTGCAAACCTTTGCACTTTCTCTAATTTCCTGACGTGCTTGCCTAGGTGTGGGTTCCAAACTGGTGCTGCATACTCTAATATAGGCCTGACGTACACGGTGTACAGAGTCCTGAACGACTCCTTGCTGAGATGTGGGAAAGTTATTCTTAGGTTTGCTAGCCGCCCATATGCTGAAGAAGTTATTTGGTCCCCTAAGCTGTATTCTGTCTGCGGTCTTTTTTGACCTTCCCCGATCTTCATGACTTTGCACTTGGCTGGATTGAACTCCAGGAACCAGTTGCTAGACCAGGCCTGCAGCTTGTCCAGATTCCTTTGTAGTCCTCCTCCGACTGAATTCTCCTCATTAACTTCACATCGTATGCAAACAGAGACACTTCTGAGTCTATTCCTTCTGTCAAGTCGTTCACACATACCAGAAACAGCACCGGTCCTGCAACTGACCCCTGTAGAACCCCCGCTCGTCACAGGCGCCCACTCTGACACCTCGTCACGTACCATGACTCTCTGATGTCTTCCCGATAGGTATTCTCTGATCCATTGCAGTGCCTTCCCTGTTATACCTGCCTGGTCCTCCAGCTTTTGCACTAATCTTTTGTGTGTGTGTACTCACCTAATTGTACTCACCTAATTGTGGTTGCAGGGGTCGACACTCAGCTCCTGGCCCCGCCTCTGCACTGTCCGCTACTGGGTCTCTGCTCTCCCTGCTCCATGAGCTTTATCATACCTTGTCTTAAAACTATGTATGGTTCCCGCCTCCACTATTTCGTTCGCTAAACTATTCCACTTCCTAACTACTCTATGGCTGAAGAATTGCTTCCTAACATCCCTCTGACTCATCTGAGTCTTCAGCTTCCAGTTGTGTCCCCTTGTTTCTGTGTTTCCTCTCTGGAACATCCTGTCACTATCTACATTGTCGATTCCCGCAGTATTTTGTATGTCGTTATCATGTCTCCTCTAACCCTTCTGTCCTCTAGTGTTGTTAGTCCTATTTCCCTCAACCTTTCTTCATAGGGCAGTCCCCTGAGTTGTGGAACTAGCCTTGTCGCAAACCTTTGCACTTTCTCTAATTTCTTGACGTGCTTGACCAGGTGTGGGTTCCAGACTGGTGCTGCATACTCTAGTATGGGCCTGACGTACACGGTGTACAGTGTCTTGAACGATTCCTTGTTAAGGTAACGGAACGCTAATCTTAGGTTTGCCAGTCGCCCATATGCTGCCGCGGTTATCTGGTTGATGTGTGTTTCCGGAGACGTGCTTGATGTTATACTCACCCCAAGGTCTTTCTTGTTTGATGAGGCTTGTAGCCTTTGTCCACCTAGTCTGTACTCTGTCAGCGGTCTTCTTTGCCCTTCTCCGATCTTCATGACTTTGCATTTAGTGGGGTTAAATTCGAGCAGCCAGTTGCTAGACCAGATGTCAAGCTTGTCCAGGTCTCTTTGAAGTCCTGCTTGGTCTTCATCCGATGTGATTCTCCTCATTAATTTCACATCATCTGCGAAAAGAGACACTTCTGAGTCTATCCCGTCCGTCATGTCATTCACATATAGCAAGAATAGCACTGGTCCTAGGACTGACACCTGCGGTACACCGCTCATCACAGGCGCCCACTGTGATACCTCATCACGGACCATGACCCGTTGTTGTCTCCCTGTGAGGTATTCCCTGATCTATTCCAGTGCTTTTCCTGTTATACACGCTTAGTCTTCCATCTTCTTTACTAATCTCATGTGAGGAACTGTGTCAAAGGCCTTCCTGCAGTCCAAGAAAATGCAGTCAACCCACCCTTCTCTCTCTTGCCTTACCTCTGTTACTTTATCATAGAACTCCAGGAGGTTTGTTATACAGGATTTGCCTTCCCTGAATCCGTGCTGTCTGGCGTTGATTATCCTGTTCTACTCCAGATGCTCCACCATTCTTTTCCTGATGATTTTCTCCAAGACTTTGCACACTATACACGTAAGTGACACTGGTCTGTAGTTTAGTGCCTCTTTTCTGTCTCCTTTTTTAAAGATGGGGATAACGTTGGCCTTTTTCCATATCTCAGGTAGCTGCCCAGTTTCAAGGGATGTGTTGAAAATTTTGGTAAGTGGCACACTCAGAACCTCAGCTCCTTCCCGAAGGACCCAAGGGGAGATATTGTCCGGACCCATCGCCTTTGAGGTATCAAGGTCATTGAGTAACTGCTTCACCTCGCCCTCAGATGTGTGTATGCCCTCCAGCACTCGATACATCCCTTGTTGGTGACGCACCCCGTACTGTCTACCCAACTGCCTTCCTTCCTCCACTGTGAATACTTCCCTAAACCTCGAGTTGAGCTCCTCACATACCTCTTGATCATTACTTGTGAGTTCCCCATCTTTCCTCCTCAGCCTTATCACCTGGGCCTTTACTGTTGTCTTCCCCATCTTTCCTCCTCAGCCTTATCACCTGGTCCTTTACTGTTGTCTTCCTTTTGATGTGGCTGTACATCAGTTTTGGGTCAGACTTGACTTTCGATGCTATGTCGTTTTCGTATTGTTTCTGGGCCTCCCTCCGTACCTGTACGTGTGTGTGTGTGTGTGTGTGTGTGTGTGTGTGTGTGCGTGTATGTATGTGTGTGTGTGTGTGTACTCGCCTTGTTGTGGTTGCAGGGGTCGATTCATAGCTCCTGGCCCCTCCTCTTCACTGGCCGCTACTAGGTCACTCTCCCTGTGTGTGTGTGTGTGCGTGCGTTCGTGTGTGTATGTATGTGTGTGCGTGTGTGTGTTTAGGGCTCTGCGGTGAGTGTATGAGTCTCTGGGGCGAGTGTATGAGTCCCTGGGGTGAGTGTATGAATCTCTGGGGTGATTGAGTCTCTGGGGTGAGTGTATGAGTCTCTGGGGTGAGTGTATGAGTCTCTGGGGTGAGTGTATGAGTATCTGGGGTGAATGTTTGGGTCTCTGGGATGACTGTATGAGTCTATGGGGTGAGTATTTTTCTGTGGTGAGTGTATGAGTCTCTGGGGTGAGTGTTTGAGTCTCTGGGGTGAATGTTTGAGTCTCTGAGGTGGGTGTATGAGTCTCTGGGGTGAATGAGTCTCTTGGGTGAATGTTTGAGTCTCTGGGGTGAGTGTATGAATATCTGGGCTGAGTGTATGAGTTTCTGGGGTGAGTGTATGAATATCTGGGCTGAGTGTATGAGTCTCTGGGGTGAGTGTTTGAGTCTGGGGGTTATTTCTACCTTGTAGATCATGGTTTGTGACGGTAGCTCTTGTGACAGTTATATGCATGCTGGTGATTCCCTCGAGGGCACCACAGACGAGATGGTCGTCTCTGCTGGAATCTTGCAGCAATGACAAGTCTTCCTGGGATCTAGTTTCTCCTGAGCAAGGCGACAAGACTAGCTCCAGCGATAGCTGTTGCTATTGATTATTCCCTTTTGGGTAGGACGACCGTGCAGTCAATTCTCAAATGGCAGGTACTGTTAGGAACCTGTTATTTTAGCGTGAGACGACAATACACGCATTGTTCTATTGACACTTGTTGCAAGAATACTGTCCCTTCAGAGTGGGACTACGATACAGGCATTGTTTTGATGGCACTTGTTGTTAGGAACCTGTCCCTTCAGAGTGGGACTACGATACAGGCATTGCCAAGTAACAGGAGGATACCCCATGCTCTAGTCTCTGTTGGAACATTTTCGACGCTTTTGCAAAAGCTGAATGTAGTTGAGAGGCGAGTGTGGCAGCCTAGTTGACCAAGTAAGCATCCGACAAGCCTTACCCAGGACCAGGCTGAGGGAGTATGAAAACTCTCAAATCCGTCGAAGGTATACCAAAGGGTGCTTCATGGGAGGATACCAATATTCTGGTATACCGGGGTAATATTATTTTTATCTAAATATTTTTATAATGTTTTGTGTTTTTCGTTTTTTTTCTCTTCTTTTAGGTTTCTTTAGCACTGTATTTTTCTCTCCCTTTCTTTTTTCAATTTATGGCTTTTCACTTACTCCCTTTCATCGTGCTGTTTTTGCGCCCGATGATGAGTGGTTTTGTTCTTGTCTCTTATCACCTTATTCTGTTACTCGTTGCTTTTATGTTGTTCCTGTTATTGTATCATGTCCAGCTTTATCTACTTTATGCATTATTTCCTCCTTTATCGACTTTATCTATCTTTATCTTCCATCGTGGAGTGACTGGCCAGTGTCGCCAACAATCATGGTAAACAGAGACGTTTCCCGCAACAGATATTCATTCCCACGACTTTTCGCTCACTGTAGAGATATGTGACGTTGATAAATGAGACACTTGTGAAGCATTGGGTATCTTTATTTAAGAAACATTTCACCAGCGTCTCATTTGTCGGTTTTTCTAAACCCATTTATTACAGATATATGACGTCATGACGAAGCTCTACACCGGGCGAAACGTTGTCACAATAAATACTTTGCACATTCTTTATTAATACTTTTCATAACCAATAGTCTTTTTTTTCCTATTATTTTCTGCGTTCTTTACTCTCCTTTATTATTTTGTTTGCATCGCTAAATAAAATTGTATGTAATTTATTATTTGTTTACAATGGTACATATTTACATGTTTGCTTTATTAATTTTATTTTGATTGTGTTTTGAATATGATAAATTATTTAGTCCTCTTTATTAATATTTCCGTGCCAATGATCATTTGTTCTTGGAGAGAGAGAGAGAGAGAGAGAGAGAGAGAGAGAGAGAGAGAGAGAGAGAGAGAGAGAGAGAGAGAGAGAGAGAGAGAGAAGAGAGAGAAGAGACTGAGAGAATGAGAGAGAGATGAGGGAGGATTAACTTAGTAATTATTTGTCCAGGTACCTAGTACCCGCCATAGTCTTACTGATATTCTTACCCCTCAGTACCTAGTCTTACCACTCAATACCTAGTCTTACCCCTGAGTACCTAGTCTTACCTCTCAGTACCTAGTCTTACCCCTCAGTACCTAGTCTTACCCCTCAGTACCTAGTCTTACCCCTCAGTACCTAGTCTTACCCCTTAGTACCTAATCTAACCCCTCAGTACCTAATCTAACCCCTCAGTACCTAGTCTTATCTCTCAGTACCTAGTCTTACCCCTCAGTACCTAGTCTTACCTCTCAGTACCTAGTCTTACCCCTCAGTACCTAATCTAACCCCTCAGTACCTAGTCTTACCCCTCAATATCTAGTCTTACCTTTCAGTATCTAGTCTTACCCCTCAGTACCTAATCTTACCCCTCAGTACCTAGTCTTACCTCTCAGCGCCTAGTCTTACCCCTCAGTGCCTAGTCTTACCCCTTAGCACCTAGTCTTACCCCTCAGTGCCTAGTCTTACCGCTCAGTGCCTAGTCTTACCCCTCAGTACCTAGTCTTACCCCTCAGTGCCTAGTCTTACCCCTCAGTGCCTAGTCTTACCCATCAGTACCTAGTCTTACTCCTCAGTACCCAGTCTTACCCCTCAGTGCCTAGTCTTACCTCTCAGTACCTAGTCTTACCCCACAGTGCCTAGTCTTACCTCTCAGTGCCTAGTCTTACCCCTCAGTACCTAGTCTTACCTCTTAGTACCTAGTCTTACCCCTCAGTACCTAATCTAACCCCTCAGTACCTAGTCTTACCCCTCAGTACCTAGTCTTACCTCTCAGTATCTAGTCTTACCCCTCAGTACCTAGTCTTACCCCTCAGTACCTAGTCTTACCTCTCACTTAGTACCTAGTCTTACCCCTCAGTTCCTAGTCTCACCCCTCAGTGCCTAGTCTTACCTCTCAGTACCTAGTCTTACCCCTCAGTGCCTAGTCTTACCCCTCAGTGCCTAGTCTTACCCCTCAGTACCAAGTCTTACTCCTCAGTACCTAGTCTTACCCCTCAGTGCCTAGTCTTTCCTCTCAGTACCTAGTCTTACCCCACAGTGCCTAGTCTTACCTCTCAGTACCTAGTCTTACCCCACAGTGCCTAGTCTTACCTCTCAACGCCTAGTCTTACCCCTCAGTGCCTAGTCTTTCCTCTCATTGCCTAGTCTTACCCCTCAGTACCTAGTCTTACCCCTCAGTGCCTAGTCTTACCCCTCGCTACCTAGTCTTATCTCTCAGTACCTAGTCTTACCCCTCAGTGCCTAGTCTTACCCCTCAGTGCCTAGTCTTACCTCTCAGTGGCTAGTCTTTCCCCCCCAGTGCCTTGTCTTACCTAGTCTTGGTACTACTTCCTGGTCTGGTTATTCTGCCTTGTTATTATCCGCCTCGGAGCCCTCATTATCTCCCGAGCGCTTTAATTACGTTATTTGCCTAATTACTCCAAACTGTCATTAAACCTTTTAATTGTCTCTCGGTTTATTGGTCAATTATCATTGAAATCACCTAATGACCCTTAGCCTCCAGGCATAAAGTTTTTAGTGTTATTTGCTGTATTTTTTATATGGGAAGCGCTAGATCCATAGGGGCCATGCAACGGCTTGGGATGGGAGAGAATGGGAGTTAATCAGGTCTGATCCGAGGAAGGGGAGGGTAGCTCCAGTTACTCGGGGTCAAGAGCCTTTCACCTGCCTCAAGTTGTCTTTAATGGGTTCAATTTTGATGAGAATTGTTTTCGTTTGCTATTCGTTAAATCATGCGTGTTTAACGATCTGGTTGTTCAGTTCTCACTCTGACTGCCTCGTTGAATGTTCTACTACCGTCTGTTCTCTCGTTGACGGTCTAATGAGACTCGTTGATTCAGTGATATCCGTTGATCGTTAACATCACTGGTAATCACCGTAGAGGGCAGCAGTGACCAGACTATTGTGTTACCACCTCTCTCTTCCCTCTCTCATCCGCCTCCCTCCCTTCCTTCCTTCCTTCCTTCCTTCCTTCCTTCCTTCCTCCCTTCCTCCCTCCCTCCCTCCCTCCCTCCTTCCCTCCCCCTACTACTACTACTATTGCTCTTCATCTTCTTTTCACGCCTCTTCTCCCTCTTCCTCCTCCTCCTCTTCCTCCTTCTCCGCACCTCTCTCGCCTCTTCTTTTTTCAACCTTCCCTATCTTCTCACTTCTTTTCTCATCTCCCCTCCTAGTCTTCTTCGATCCCCCTTCCTCCTCGTCTTTCTTAGATCTTCCATTCCTCCTCACTTTTCCTTTTCACTATCTCCCCTCCTACTCTTTTTTTCTTCGACTTTCCCTCCTACTCTTTTTTTTCCTTTCCTTTCAACAGCACAAGTAACTTCCTATCTTCTTCTTTCCTTGATTTCACTCTCCTCTTCTTAATTTTTCTACCTCCTCCTCTTCTTCCTCTTCCTCTTTCTACCCTCAAAGCAGCAGTACCCTCCTCTGCAGTACCCTCCTCTGCAGTACCCTCCTCTGCAGTACCCTCCTCTGCAGTACCCTCCTCTGCAGTACCCTCCTCTGCAGTACCCTCCTCTGCAGTACCCTCCTCTGCAATACCCTCCTCTGCAGTACCCTCCTCTGCAACCCTCTCTGCAGTGGACCCTCCTGCTACACTGTACCCTCCTCTGCAACCTCTCTGCCTCCTGCAGTACTCCTCTGCAGTCCCTCTCTGCAAGTCTCGTCTCCTGCACACTTCCTGGCGTTCTAGCACACTGTCTGGGCGTCTCCTAGCACACTGTCTGGGCGTCTCCTAGCACACTGTCTGGGCGTCTCCTAGCACACTGTCTGGGCGTCTCCTAGCACACTGTCTGGGCGTCTCCTAGCACACTGTCTGGGCGTCTCCTAGCGTACTGTCTGGGCGTCTCCTAGCGCACTGTCTGGGCGTCTCCTAGCGTACTGTCTGGGCGTCTCCTAGCGTACTGTCTGGGCGTCTCCTAGCGTACTGTCTGGGCGCCTCCTAGCATACTGTCTCCCTTGCAGTGGCCCGACACCCGAAGAACCTGCAGAAGTCGCTGGCCAAGCAGAACCGCATCAACGACATCAGCGAGCGCTACGAGAAACCAACTAACTTCGTGCCTGGCAACCTGCAAGGTAAACACACTCCAGCCAGGGCAACTCCAGGTGATGTAGCGGGTGTACTGCAGGTGCGGTGGTGGCTGAATGTCCTGCGTGTGATGTGATGGGAGAATGTTAAGGTGAAATGAGGTGAATGTCCAGGTGGACTGCAGGTGAGGTGGGAAGTAAATATCCAAAATACGCTTTGGAGTGAATCACGGGAAAATCACAAGTCTACTCACTTTTGAATTGCTGGTAAATTACAGACAAATCACAAGATACAATCTCTAGTAAATATTGCCAGAAAAATCAGGTCAAGTCACGAGTAACATGTCTTTCAATTATAAGAAAACTGCACTACAATCACGGACAAATTCACCGACAAATTCACGTCTAAAACTCGTCCTTTCGATGAGCGAATTTAAACGTGGCATAAACCCTGAAAAACTGAATTAACATTAGATAGATATACCGTGTGTCAATACCTAAGATCGCAATATATACCGTACAAAATGCACAACAGATATACTAATAAACCCGGGCCATTCGCGAGACGATATGCAGGCACTGCAACACGCTGAGATGCCACGAATCAGGCATCAGATCTCAGGTAAGCTGTAGGTATTATCAGAAGTGAATCGTCATTAAAGCCAGGCAAATTTCGGGGTAAATCATAGCCCGGACCAGATAATCACAGGTAAATCCATTGATAATACTATGTGATAAGGCAATGTACACGTGAGGCCCGTCCCAGGTGCTCTCACACTTAATAATAATAATAATAGTAATAATAATAATTATAACAATAATAATAAGACAGGATATATACTTCTCACAGCGTATATACATGGAGAGTATACCTGGAGAGGGTTTCGGGGGTCAAAGCTCCCGCGACCCGGTCTGAGACCAGGCCTCGTGCTGAGAGTTGCTGAGAGTTTACTTAAATCCATATTTGAGAAATTAAAATATTCTTAATTGGTGGTGAAGAGATTACGCGCAGCCTTAACGACCATCATTTTTTTTATTAACACATCGGCCGTCTCCCACCAAGGCAGGGTGGCCCGAAAAAGAAAAACTTTCATCATCATTCACTCCATCACTGTCTTGCCAGAGGCATGCTTACACTACAGTTATAAAACTGCAACATTAACACCCCTCCTTCAGAGTGCCGACACTGTACTTCCCATCTCCAGGAATCAAGTCCGGCCTGCCGGATTCCCTGAATCCCTTCATAAATGTTACCCTGCTCACACTCCAACAGCACGTCAAGTCCTAAAAACCATTTGTCTCCATTCGCTCCTATCTAACACGCTAACGCTTGCTGAAAGTTCAAGCCCTTCGCACACAAAACCTCCTTTACCCCCTCCCTCCAACCTTTCCTTGGACGACCCCTACCCCGCCTTCCCTCCACTACAGATTTATACACTCTCGAAGTCATTCTATTTTGTTCCTTCCTCTCTACATGTCCAAACCATCTCAATAACCCCTCCTCAGCTCTCTGGATAATAGTTTTGGTAATCCCACACCTCTTCCTGATCTCCAAACTACGGATTCTCTGCATTATTTTCACACCACACATTGCCCTCAGACATGACGTCTCCACTGCCTCCACCCTTCATCATGTAGACCTAAAACATTTTTAAGCAACAAACAGACCAACAACAATAATAATAATAATAACAATAATAATATTATTATTAATAATAATATTAATAATAATAATTAAAAACAGACTTATTGACAGCATCAAAAGGAACACAAAATAGTAAACAGAGCAATTATGTGAAGCGACGATACTGAGACGAAAGTCCTCACAATCTTTATAATAATAATATATCTTTATTTACTACAAGTACATGTACAAGGTATACAGATCATAGTTGACATCAATGACATACTACTACATAGAATGCCGCTTGTTATGCTGAGAATTTCGGGCAAATTAGGTAAGTTTTGTCCCAGGATGCGACCCACACCAGTCGACTAACACCCAGGTACCCATTTTATTGATGGGTGAACATAGACAATCGGTGTAAAGAAACACGCCCAATGTTTCTACCCTCGCTGAGAATCGAACCCGGACCCTCGCCGTGGGAAGCGAGAGGTTTAGCCACCAGGCCACGGGGCATGGAGAGGGATACACTAGCAGGCAGGGGGATACACGAGCAGGTATATTCCGTATTTCCTTATAATAAATGCAACATACAAGATGAGACATCAAAAACAAACGAACAAACTCACACACACACACAACACACACACACACACACACACACACACACACACACACACACACACACACACACAGAGGATCCATTCACAGCAGGGAGAGTGACCCAGTAGCGGCCAGTGAAGAGGCGGGGCCAGGAGCTATGACTAGACCCCTGCAACCACAACTAGGTGAGTACACACACACTCACACACACACATCCTGATGCTACAGTTTTCGTTAGTTAACTTTTATTATATTTTATATATATATATATGCGTTTTATTAATGTTAATCTGACTTAATTAAAGACATTATGTTTAATTTATATTAATGTTTATTTTTATTAATTAAGTCAGAAGTAATTTTTTATTAAAATAACCAAGTTGTTCAGATTTTGTTTTATTATTATTATTATTATTATTATTATTATTATTATTATTATTATTATTATTATTATTATTATTATTATTATTATTATTATTATTTTATTAATTATTAATATTATTAGTAACATCATTATTGATATTATCATTATTATTATTATTATTATTATTATTATTATTATTATTATTATTATTATTATTATTATTTATCTTAGTAGTAGTAATAATACTAGACGTAATAGTAGTAGAAATAAGTTATAATAATAATAATAATAGTGATAGTAGTAGTAGTAAAAGATGTAGTAGTAGTAGTGGTGGTGGTGGAAATAGAGTAGGTAGTAGTAGTTGTAATAATAGTTGTAGTAGTAAGAATAGTAACAGAAGTATTAGTAATAGTAGTAGTAGTAGCAATAGTAGTAGTAGTAGTAGTAATAGTAGTATAGTAATAGTAGTTGTAGCAGTAGTAGTAATAGTAATAGTAGTTGTAGCAGTAGTAGTAATAGTAGTAGTAATAGTAATAGTAGTTGTAGCAGTAGTAGTAATAGTAGTAGTAATAGTAATAGTAGTTGTAGCAGTAGTAGTAATAGTAGTAGTGGCAGTAGTAATAGTAGTTGTAGTAGTAATAGTTGTAGTAATAATATTAGTAGTAGTAATAATAGTAGTAGTAGTAATAATAGTAGTAGAATTAATAGTAGTTGTAGTAGATAATATAGTAGTAGTAGTAGCAATAGTAGTTGTAGTAGTAGTAATAATAATAGTAGTAGTAGTAATAGTAGTTGTAGTAGTAGTAATAATAGTAGTTGTAGTAGTAGTAATAATAGTAATAATAGTAGTTGTAGTAGTAGTAATAATAGTAGTAATAGTAGTTGTAGTAGTAGTAATAATAGTAGTAGTAGTAATAGTAGTTGTAGTAGTAGTAATAATAGTAGTAATAGTAGTTGTAGTAGTAGTAATAATGCAAGTAATAGTAGTTGTATTAGTAGTAATAATAGTAGTAGTAGTAGCATAATTATATTACTCTCTTTACCTACATTTGAATAAGTGAAGGACGAAAGGAAGATTATATAAAATTTAATTTATATATATATATATATATATATATATATATATATATATATATATATATATATATATATATATATATATATATATATATATATATATATATATATATATATATATATATATATATATATATATATATATATATATCATATATATATATT
Organism: Cherax destructor; assembly: GCA_009830355.1. NCBI lineage: Eukaryota > Metazoa > Arthropoda > Malacostraca > Decapoda > Parastacidae > Cherax > Cherax destructor. Next base: position 52,962 of record WNWK01006373.1, read on the forward strand.
GAATTTCAAAATTATTCAGGTTTATTTGGCGGAAAAAAATCATTAAGCTGCCTTAATAAGTTTTAGCCTAAATATTTTATATATAAATATATTTTATGCGTGAAGCCATAATGCATATTTTAATCCCATAAGGTTTATATAGAATTTTGAAAAGTGTTGCCAGAATTTACCTTCGTGGGAAGAATTCAATAACCATAACAGATATTTTAAACAATGGATGATCTTATAAAAAAAATAGATTGTATTATGACGTTTGGTGTGATAATATTGGCAGGCATGTAATGAAGTTTATTAGAATAACAAATTTATGAATGACGAAGAATTAAAGGCAAAGCAATAACAGTATCTCAGTGAAGCAGTGAACCAGTCCTTAAACTATCAGGCCAGTGTTCTAACCACTTGACCCCCTTCCTAATCCCATGAGGTACAGGAGGGCCTCGCTTTACAGCGCTTTCTTTGCTTTACGACGTTGCACTAATGCAGTGGTTTCCAGTTATAGCCATATTCTTCATTTATTCAGACTTCCTACAATAAATATATTCACCACTCACTATATGCTAAGGACGAAAATATTTTAAGGTAAGTGATGTGTGTACTGTATATGCGTTTATAAGGCCTGGTTCTATTGCACACTTAATATATGATTATGTGAACATGTTATCCGACTTTTATATGCAGTTGAAAGTGAAAAAAAAAGGAAAAAAAAAAAAAAAAAAAAGGTTATTTTTCGCTTTACAGCAATTTTCACTTTACAGCATTGGCCCGGAAGCTAACCTGCTGTATAAGTGGGGCCCTCCTGTATGTTTCTATGCCCTAGCTATGTTGCTATACATTGGGTGTGCTGCTATACACTAGACATATTTCTATACACCACACAGGTCAACATGAGTCTCATGTTGACCTGTTACACATGTTGTATGGATCACTTTCATACATATACATATATAACATAAAGAACAAAAATGGCACAATACCGTGACTGGAACAAAGAATAGCATGTTAACAAGGAGTAACGTTTTAAAGAATAACAGGTTAACAATGAATATGTTAATAAAGAATAACATTCTTAGCAAAAAACAACTTGTTAACAAAATTTAACATGTTAACATAATAGAGTTGGAGGCGAACAATATAAGACGAGAAGCTTAATGATAATTCTCTTTGTTTGTCACCTCTCTGTCTGCCTGTCTGTCTGTCTGATAGTCTGTCTCTCTGCCAGTCTGTCTGTTTGCCTGTCTGTCTACTTGTGTGTCTGTCTGTCTGTCTGTCTGTCTGTCTGTCTGTCTTGTGCTACATAAATTTAATCTAAAAAAATTGCAATAAACTGCTCATTATTTTAGCATTAACAACAATAATAATATTGATGATAATGAATAAGTTAACAACAACAACGGCAACAACAGCAATAATAATAACAGCAACAAGAACAACAACAACAACAACAACAACAATAATAATAACAATAATAATAAATTTAATAATAACAATAACAGTGACAATAATAATAAAACAACAATAATAATTATAATAATAATTTTAAAAATAACAATAACAATGACAATAATAATAATAATAATAATAATAATAAATAATAATAATAATAATAATAATAATAATAATAATAATAATAATAATAATAATAATAATAATAATAATTCCATTTATTCTTTTTACGGAATAGACAATCTTGAGAGTTGATAATTCTTAAGTGACAGTAACTCCAGTTCTGCTGGAAGGAAGCCTTGCTGGAATACTTCCAGCTATGCTGGAAGAAACCCTTTTTGAAGCCTCCGTAGCTGAGGAACCCCAGCTCAGGCTGGCAGGTTCAACACCTTGTATGAGCGCCATTCTGTGTGATGGAATATGCCAGAGAAATATAGTTACTGTATTTTTCAGCATATTAGGCGCGCCTTTTTTTTTAATCACAAAAAGTCTTGGAAAATCAGCCTGCGCCTTATATGGTTAAGGTCAGGATCAAGGGTAGGCTTTGTTTTAGGCTTAAGCATAAAGTAAGAGGGTAATTAACCCTTGAATATGATTACTGATTTGCCGTTATGATACTTGTTGTGCGTCTTATATGCCGGAAAATACGGTAGCTTTTGTTTCCTCAGTATAACCGTCACATAGAATTGTGCAGCAGCGCACTACTGGTGTATTCAATTTTGTTTATTTAAAAAAAATCCTTTTCACAACACTTTCTTCCCCATCCTCCAGTTCTCCCATTCCTATCTACACCCTTCGCCAGCCCCTCCTATCCTCACTTTATCATTCTCGCCCGTCCCTTCAACGCCTTACCCTTCTCTTGTCTATCCACTCCTTCCCTTCCTACGTTCCTTCTCATCTCACGCTGTCTATCTCTCTAACTCTTTAATTTTATCTTTTTTTTTCACACTTCCACCTCTCCATTCCTCCCTCCCTCCCTCCTAGCCTCTATCCCTCCACTGACCGTCCACACACACACACACACACACACACACACACACACACACACAAGGGTAACAAATACAATGAAAAAGCCAGGATGAGCCCGTGGTTCACCTAAAGGTGCAGGGAAGCCAAAACCATGTGTGCCAGGGAATGGAAGAAGTATAGAAGGCAAAGGACCCAGGAAAATAAGGAGAGCAGTCGTAGAGCCAGGAATGAATATGCACAGGTAAGAAGGGAGGCCCAACTACAATACGAAAATGACATAGCAGCGAAAGCCAAATCTGACCCGAAGCTGTTGTACAGCCACATCAGGAGGAAAACGAGAGTCAAGGACCAGGTGATCAGGCTAAGGAAGGAAGGAGGAGAGATCACAAGAAATGACCGCGAAGTGTGTGAGGAACTCAACATGAGATTCAAAGAAGTGTTCACCGAGGAGACAGAAGGGCCTCCAGAAAGACAGAGAGGTGGGGTACTCCACAAAGTGTTGGACACAATACATACAACCTAGGAAGAAGTGAAGAGGCTGCTGAGTGAGCTAGATACCTCAAAGGCGACGAGACCGGATCACATCTCTCCATGGGTCCTGAGAGAGGGAGCTGAGGCGCTATGTGTACCCCTAACAACAATGTTCAATACATCTATCGAAACAGGGAGACTACCTGAGGTATGGAAGACAGCAAATGTAGACACAATTTTTAAAAAAGGAGACAGACATGAAGCACTAAACTACAGACCAGTGTCACTGACATGAATAGTATGTAAAGTCATGGAGAAGATTATCAGGAGAAGAGTGGTGGAACACTTAGAAAGGAATGAGCTTATCAACGATGGCCAACACGGTTTCAGGGACGGGAAATCCTGTGTCACAAACCTACTGGAGTTCTATGACAGGGTGACAGCAGTAAGACAAGAGAGAGATGTGTGGGTAGATTGCATTTTCTTGGACTGTAAGAAGGCGTTTGACACAGTTCCACACAAGAGATTAGTGCAAAAGCTGGAGGACCAGGCAGGGATAACAGGGAAGGCACTCCAATGGATCAGGGAATACCTGTCAGGAAGACAGCAGCGAGTCATGGTTCGTGGCGAGGTGTCAGAGTGGGCGCCTGTGACGAGTGGGGTTCCACAGGGGTCAGTCCTAGGACCGGTGCTGTTTCTGGTATTTGTGAACGACATGACGGAAGGAAGAGCCTCCGAAGTGTCCCTGTTTGCAGATGATGTGAAGTTGATGAGAAGAATTCAATCGGACGAGGACCAGGCAGAACTACAAAGGGATCTGGACAGGCTGCAAGCCTGGTCCAGAAATTGTCTCCTGGAGTTCAACCCCACCAAGTGCAAAGTCATGAAGATTGGGGAAGGGCAAAGAAGACAGAAGACAGAGTACAGTCTAGGGGGCCAGAGACTACAAACCTCACTCAAGGAAAAAGATCTTGGGGTGAGTATAACACCAGGCACATCCCCTGAGGCGCACATCAACCAAATAACTGCTGCAGCATATGGGCGCCTAGCAAACCTAAGAACAGCATTTCGACATCTTAAAAAAGAATCGTTCAGGACCTTGTACACTGTGTACGTTAGGCCCATACTGGAGTATGCAGCACCAGTTTGGAACCCACACCTAGCCAAGCACGTAAAGAAACTAGAGAAAGTGCAAAGGTTTGCAACAAGACTAATCCCGGAGCTAAGGGGTATGTCCTACGAGGAGAGGTTAAGGGAAATCGACCTGACGACACTGGAGGACAGGAGAGATTGGGGGGACATGATAACGACATATACTGAAAGGAATTAACAAGGTGGACAGAGACAGAATGTTCCAGATGGGACACAGCAACAAGGGGTCACAGTTGGAAGTTGAAGTCTCAGATGAATCACAGGGATGTTAGGAAGTATTTCTTCAGTCACAGAGTGGTCAGGAAGTGGAATAGCTTGGGAAGTGATGTAGTGGAGGCAGGATCCATTCATAGCTTCAAGAAGAGGTATGATAAGGCTCATGGCGAAGGGAGAGTGACCCAGTAGCGGCCAGTGAAGAGGCGGGGCGGGGCCAGGATCTATGACTCGACCCCTGCAACCACAACTAGGTGAGTACACACACAAGGTTTGCAACAAGGTTAGTTCCAGAGCTAAGGGATATGTCCTACGAAGAAAGGCTAAGAGAAATCGGCCTGACGACACTGGAGGATAGAAGGGTTAGGCTAGACATGATAACGACATACAAAATACTGCGTGGAATAGACGAGGTGGACAGAGACAGGATGTTCCAGAGATGGGACACAGAAACAAGGGGTCACAATTGGAAGTTGAAGACTCAGATGAGTCACAGGGATGTTAGGAAGTATTTCTTCAGTCATAGAGTTGTCATTAAGTGGAATACTCTGGAGAGTGATGCAGTGGAGGCAGAATCTATACATAGCTTTAAGAAGAGATACGATAAAGCTCATGGAGAAGGAAGAGAGTGGACCTAGTGGCGACCATTGGAGAGGCCGGGCCAGGAGCTGTGAATCGAAACCTGCAACCACAAATAGGCAAGAAAACATACACCTACACTTGTGACTACTGTCGGCCTCACAACCTACCACAAAACCATGAAATTCGACCCTATGCAACATTTACGTAAGGATGATGATTGTTAGTGTCTCTGGTGCCTTAATTTTCTCTATTGCAAAACCTTATTTTCCTTCTCAACATTAGGCTTTAAAATATTCACTGTGTGTCTGTGTACTCACCTATTTGTGGTTGCAGGGGTCGATTCATAGCTCCTGGCCCCGCCTCTTCACTGATTGCTACTAGGTCCTCTCTCTCCCTGCTCCATGAGCTTTATCAAACCTCGTCTTAAAACTATGTATGGTTCCTGCCTCCACTATGTTGCTTTCTAGACTATTCCACTTCCTGACAACTCTATGACTGAAGAAATACTTCCTAACATCCCTTTGACTCATAGGAGTCTTCAACTTCCAATTGTGACCCCTTGTTTCTGTGTCCCATCTCTGGAACATCTTGTCTCTGTCCACCTTATCTATTCCTCGCAGTATTTATATGTCGTTATCATGTCTCCCCTAACCCTCCTGTCCTCTAGAGTCGTCAGGCCGATTTCCCTTAACCTTTCTTCGTAGGACAATCCCCTTAGCTCTGGGACTAGTCTTGTTGCAAACCTTTGCACTTTCTCTAATTTCTTGACGTGCTTGACCAGGTTTGGGTTCCAAACTGGTGCTGCATACTCCAGTATGGGCCTGACGTATATGGTGTACAGAGTCTTGAATGATTCCTTAGTGAGGTATTGGAACGCTATTCTTAGGTTTGCCAGCCGCCCGTATGCTGCAGCAGTTATCTGATTGATGTGTGCCTCAGGAGATGTGCTCGGTATTATACTCACCCCAAGATCTTTTTTCTTGAGTGAGGTTTGCAGTCTTTGGCCACCTAGACTATACTCTGTCTGCGGTCTTCTTTGCCCTTCCCCGATATTCATGACTTTACATTTGGCAGGGTTAAATTCAAGGAGCCAGTTACTGGACCAGGCTTGTAGCCTGTCCAGGTCTCTTTGTAGTCCTGCCTGTGTGTGTGTGTGTGTGTGTGTGTGTGTGTGTGTGTGTGTGTGTGTGTGCGTGTGCGTGTGCGTGTTTGTGTGTGCCCAGTGTACACACTGATATTTATTTTTTATTTTTCTCTCCAATCTGGGAAAAAAATTGTCTTCAATCACATATGTTATATTGGTTTCAGTAATTACAGTGAGGTCTGAGTATCCTTCCACTATCCTCTCTTAAAGTTCATGAGTTTTGTTTGGTGTTCTCATCTACATTCATATACATTTGTGTTTTTCCTTAGTATTCATATTCCTTAAAGAACAAAAATTCACAATACCGTGACTGGAACAATACACAAATAACCCACACATAGGAGAAAGAAACTTATGACGACGTTTCGGTCCTACTTGGACCATTTACAAGTGACTTATAAATGGTCCAAGTCGGACCATTTATATGTGAGGGGGGAAATAGCAGTCCATCTGCAAACATTACTAATGTTGGTGTGGATATCAACGTTCCAAGCAATTGGAACTATTGGTATAAAGACACTAGTAGAAGAAAGTTCTTTCAACGCAGCGTTTCGCCCAGGACTTGGTCGAAACGTTCTGTTGAAATAAGCCTCTGCTATCTGTGTCTTTATTCCCACTTGCCGGCTTTTTCCCACCAAATGGAACCACGATATTCGCTGTTGATTTTACGTAATTGGAGGCTATTTCACGGAAGTCTAACCTAACTTTACCTAACCTAACTAAACATAACCTAACCTAGCTCAACCTAACCTAACCTAACCTAACCTAGCTTAACCTAACTTTACCTAGCCAAACCTAATTTAGGATATCGGTAGGTTTTTGTTAGGGCAGAAATGAGGGAACTGTAATGTTGGTGAGAACGCCCATCCAATATTGAGGATAGACAGGAATGGATTGCAGGTGTAGTGGGGGATAGGTGGTGTGGTGGGGGGGATGAGACGTGTTGGGGAGACTGGAAGAGAGGTGTCCCTTGGGTCGGTTGGTAGCGTTTTCAGCTCACATACTGAGGGGTCCCTCCTTCGATCCCCTGTACAGGTGGAAGAAAAGGGAATGTTTCCTGCTGCCCCTGTCTCTCCAGCAGTAAGTAGGTACCTGGGCGTTAGTCGGCTCTTGTGGGTGGCATCCCTGGGGGTGGGCTGGGCTTTGAAATGATCTTAAATAGGATAAAAGCTTTTAGCCTGTGAAACTGATCTGTGTGAAAAAGAGTTTAGTCTGTGTATATGAGTTGAGGTTGTACATTCGTGACAAGATCACTGCAGAGAAGTAATGTACATGAGAGCCGCAATTTAGTGACTGATCTCTTTAAAAGATCCTACACGAGACTCGTTTAAGAATGCCATCGTAGCTTCCTTGTTAGGAAAACGTATCCTTAAAAGACTCGTTCAAAATCCTACTACTATCCTAGCCTCCTCACTAAGAAAGATCTCGCACAAATCTGCTGATACCCTCCTAGCCTCATCATCAACAAAGATCTCTCTGACAAGATTCCTAATCTCCTAATTAAGAAAGCTCTCGCTTAAATGCCTCGTAGAAGACTCTTCCGACCTGCTGAGTCTCTTAATGCATCAGCATAATCTAGTTTAGAGATCACAATACATGTTTCGAAAGATAAAGTGTTTTTGCCTGTTTCTACCTACCCGTTTATCTGTCTCCCTGCTTATTTGCCTATCTACTTTTCCGTCTGCCTGACTGTTTGTTTGCGTACTTGCTTCCTGCCTACCTTCCCCTTTCTGCGTTCCTCTCTGCCTGCCTGCCTCTGTAGAGCTATCTGCTTCCTTTCTTCCTGCTTACCTGCTACCTATCTTCACGCTTTCTATCCCTACTTGACTGCTCGCTTCTCTTCTTGCCTGGCATCTTGTTTGTATTCCTGCTTACCTGCCTGCCTACCTACCTGCTTACCTGCCTGCCTACCTACCTGCTTACCTGCCTGCCTACCTACCTGCTTACCTGCCTGCCTACCTACCTGCTTGCCTGCCTATCTGGCTGCCTACCTGCTTGCCTACCAGACTACTTTTTTGCCTACCTGCCTGTTATCTGCCTTCCTGCCTGCCTGCCTGCCAGCCTGCCTGCCAACCTGTCTGCCAGCCTGCCAGCCTACCTGCCTGCTCATGGAAATGAGAAACACCAGTTTCAGTTTTATTATATCTTGTAAAAGTAAATTATAACTGTTTTTATTGCCGAGGTTAATCTGCAGACAGCCAGTAAAGCTCCACAAATCCTTTTACTGGCCATGAAAGATGGTGGTAATGTCTGGACTGTGTTTACCCTCCACCAAGAATGGCTAATGTTCTATACACACACACACACACACACACACACACACACACACACACACACACACACACACACACATACACACACACACACACACACACACACACACACACACACATACACACACACACACACACACACATACACAGCACCAGTTTGGAACCCACATCTAGCCAAGCACGTAAAGAAGCTAGAGAAAGTGCAAAGGTTTGCAACAAGACTAGTCCCGGAGCTAAGGGGTATGTCCTACGAGGAGAGGTTAAGGGAAATCGATCTGACGACACTGGAGGACAGGAGAGATAGGGGGGACATGATAACGACATATAAAATACTGAGAGGAATTGACAAGGTTGACAGAGACAGAATGTTCCAGAGATGGGACACAGCAACAAGGGGACACAGTTGGAAGTTGAAGACTCAGATGAATCACAGGGATGTTAGGAAGTATTTCTTCAGTCACAGAGTAGTCGGGAAGTGGAATAGCTTGGGAAGCGATGTAGTGGAGGCAGGTTCCATACATAGCTTTAAGAAGAGGTATGATAAAGCTCATGGTGCAGGGAGAGTGACCCAGTAGCGGCCAGTGTAGAGGCGGGGCCAGGAGGTATGTCTTGACCCCTGCAACCACAACTAGGTGTGTACACACACACACGTAAAGAAACTAGAGAAAGTGCAAAGGTTTGCGACAAGGTTAGTTCCACAACTCAGGGGTCTGTCTTATGAAGAAAGGTTGAGGGAAATAGGACTAACAACACTGGAGGAAAGAAGGGTCAGAGGAGACATGATAACGACATACAAAATACTGCGGGTAATCGACAAGGTAGACAGTGACAGGATGTTCCAGAGAGGGGACACAGAAACAAGGGGACACAACTGGAAGCTGAAGACTCAGATGAGTCAAAGTGATGTTAGGAAGAACTTCTTCAGCCATAGAGTAGTTAGGAAGTGGAATAGTCTAGAGAACGATATAGTGGAGGCGGGAACCATACATAGTTTTAAGACAAGGTATGATAAAGCTCGTGGAGCAGGGAGAGCAGAGACCCAGTAGCGGACAGCGAAGAGGCGGGGCCAGGAGCTGAGTCTCGACCTCTGCAACCACAATTAGGTGAGTACAATTAGGTGAGTACACACACACACACACACATACACACACACATGATAAAAAATACAGGGTTCGACATGAGCTTCTAATATTTTTTTCATCCTAAAACCTTGTGAAACAGAATAAGAAAGTAACACTGCAGAGAGTAGAATTTTGACTGAACCACAAGCTAGTCAACTAACTACTGATGCCACGTATGTCCCGTAGCTCGGGTGGTAACGCACTCAGCTCATACCCTTAGTATCCGTGGTTCGATCCCTGTTAAGGGTGGAAAGATTGGGCGTGTTTCCTTAAGACACCTGCTGTCCCTGTTCACCTAACAGTAAATAGGTACCTGGGTGTTAGTCGACTGGTGTGGGTCGCATCCTGGGGACAGAATTAACCTAAGTTGCCCGATATGTTCGGCATAACCAGGGACTTTCTGTATAGTATATCATTGATGTCAGCTATGGTCTGTATAAGTTGTGTCATGAACTTGTAGAAATATAAATTATTATTATTATTATTATTATTATTATTATTATTATTATTATTATTATTATTATTATTATTATTATTATTATTATTATTATTACATCAGCTATATACAAAAATAATCAACAAGCCACTTACAACGCAACCTGTATAATCTAAATGGAGACCTGGAGGTTCCAAGATCACTTTAGTGAGCTCCATACGTCGTCTAGCAAGTGGACACCTGGAGACTCCAGGTGTGACCAGACACTGAACACAGTGCTGGAGAATAGGCACTATGCCTCATCCCCAGGCACTGAAGGTTTACTGCAGTGCCTGGGGATGAGGCACTGCAGTAAACCTTCAAGGAAAGGCAATGAGAATACTGCATGCTACAGGAATCAAATATCTGCTTCACATGCACATCCATGATGGTGTACGTGGTGTGGCCAGCCTGTACAGCTCACAGTCTCACATCCATGATGGTGTACGTGGTGTGGCCAGCCTGTACAGCTCAGTCTCACATCGATGATGGTGTACGTGGTGTGGCCAGCCTGTACAGCTAACAGTCTCACATCCATGATGGTGTACGTGGTGTGGCCAGCCTGTACAGCTCAGTCTCACATCGATGATGGTGTACGTGGTGTGGCCAGCCTGTACAGCTCAGTCTCACATCCATGATGGTGTACGTGGTGCGGCCAGCCTGTACAGCTCAGTCTCACATCCATGATGGTGTACGTGGTGTGGCCAGCCTGTAAAGCTCACAGTCTCACATCCATGATGGTGTACGTGGTGTGCCAGCCTGTCAGCGCACAGTCTCACATCCATGATGGTGTACGGTGTGGCCAGCCGTAAAGCTCACAGTCTCACATCCATGATGGTGTACGTGGTGTGGCCAGCCTGTAAATCTCACAGTCTCACATCCATGATGGTGTACGTGGTGTGGCCAGCCTGTACAGCGCACAGTCTCACATCCATGATGGTGTACGTGGTGCGGCCAGCCTGTAAAGCTCACAGTCTCACATCCATGATGGTGTACGTGGTGCGGCCAGCCTGTAAAGCTCACTGTCTCACATCCATGATGGTGTACGTGGTGTGGGCAGCCTGTACAGCTCAGTCTCACATCCATGATGGTGTACGTGGTGTGGCCAGCCTGTACAGCTCAGTCTCACATCCATGATGGTGTACGTGGTGTGGGCAGCCTTTACAGCTCAGTCTCACATCCATGATGGTGTACGTGGTGTGGCCAGCCTGTACAGCGCACAGTCTCACATCCATGATGGTGTACGTGGTGCGGCCAGCCTGTAAAGCTCACAGTCTCACATCCATGATGGTGTACGTGGTGTGGCCAGCCTGTACAGCTCAGTCTCACAACCATGATGGTCTACGTGGTACGGACAGCCTGTACAGCTCACAATCTCACATCCATGATGGTGTACGTGGTGCGGCCAGCCTGTACAGCGCACAGTCTCACATCCATGATGGTGTACGTGGTACGGCCAACCTGTACAGCTCACAATCTCACATCCATGATGGTGTACGTGGTGCGGCCAGCCTGTACAGCGCACAGTCTCACATCCATGATGGTGTACGTGGTGTGGCCAGCCTGTACAGCTCACAGTCTCACATCCATGATGGTGTACGTAGTGTGGCCAGCCTGTACAGCTCACAGTCTCTCATCCATGATGGTGTACGTGGTGTGGCCAGCCTGTACAGCTCACAGTCTCACATCCATGATGGTGTACGTGGTGTGGCCAGCCTGTACAGCTCACAATCTCACATCATTCGAAAGTTTTTTTTTATGTGTTTGTTCTGTTTCAAGATCATTCATTCAAATTTTAAAAATAGCTGGACTGAGGTGAGTCCGCAAGAAACTTCACTATTAAATGTGTAGTTACTCAGACGCCTTAGCTGAGAGCCACTTCCTATGCCAAGGTGATGCAAATCTTAAGATGGTCTCGTGTAACATTATTATTATTATTCAGCGGTCTCTTGCTGAAAGTCTTCTGGAAATCAATGAGCGCCACATCTGTGGGGGAGACAACTCGCTACACTGAAGGTTCTAGCCGATGGAAAGTCAGTAATAGAAGTGCGCCATGGCGGCCTAGTAAGACTCATCAAACTAAGTGTATTTCTGTACACTTTAAGAAGGTTACTTTGGGTTCTACTGTGACCACAATGCTTTTACACAAAAAAATGCATTTCATATCTACACAGGCTCAAATTCCATAAAAGCCTATATAAATTACTGTGAATTGCTTACAGTCGTGTCACTACGATTCGTCGAGTCATTCTGTGGGGCTACTTTAGTCCAAGAAAATTCTACCAAATTTCTTAGGATCTTTTCGAAGTTCATTTTGATTTCCTGAGATTTCATGATCTTCCAACTAATGATGACCGTGATTGTTTCCACCCGACAAGCTTACTCGACACCATCCCTACAGGGTAGTGCAGGGCACGTGTCCTACATAGTGCAGGGCACGTGTCCTACAGGGTAGTGCAGGGGTCGTGTCCTACAGGGTAGTACAGGACTCGTGTCCTACAGGGTAGTACAGGATTCGTGTCCTACATAGTGCAGGGCACGTGTCCTACAGGGTAGTGCAGGGCTCGTGTCCTACATAGTGCAGGGCACGTGTCCTACAGGGTAGTGAAGGGCTCGTGTCCTACAGGGTAGTGCAGGGCTCGTGTCCTACAGGGTAGTGCAGGGCTCGTGTCCTACAGGGTAGTGCAGGGCTCGTGTCCTACAGGGTAGTGCAGGGCTCGTGTCCTACAGGGTAGTGCAGGGCTCGTGTCCTACAGGGTAGTACTGGGCTCGTGTCCTGCATAGTGCAGGGCACGTGTCCTACAGAATAATGCAGGGCACGTGTTCTACAGGGTAGTGCAGGGTCGTGTCCTACAGGGTAGTGCAGGGCTCGTGTCCTACAGGGTAGTGCAGGGCTCGTGTCCTACAGGGTAGTGCAGGGCTCGTGTCCTACAGGGTAGTGCAGGGCTCGTGTCTTACAGGGTAGTGCAGGGCTCGTGTCCTACAGGGTAGTGCAGGGCTCGTGTCCTACAGGGTAGTGCAGGGCACGTGTCCTACAGGGTAGTGCAGGGCACGTGTCCTACATAGTGCAGGGCACGTGTCCTACAGGGTAGTGCAGGGGTCGTGTCCTACAGGGTAGTACAGGACTCGTGTCCTACAGGGTAGTACAGGATTCGTGTCCTACATAGTGCAGGGCACGTGTCCTACAGGGTAGTGCAGGGCTCGTGTCCTACATAGTGCAGGGCACGTGTCCTACAGGGTAGTGAAGGGCTCGTGTCCTACAGGGTAGTGCAGGGCTCGTGTCCTACAGGGTAGTGCAGGGCTCGTGTCCTACAGGGTAGTGCAGGGCTCGTGTCCTACAGGGTAGTGCAGGGCTCGTGTCCTACAGGGTAGTGCAGGGCTCGTGTCCTACAGGGTAGTACTGGGCTCGTGTCCTGCATAGTGCAGGGCACGTGTCCTACAGAGTAATGCAGGGCACGTGTTCTACAGGGTAGTGCAGGGGTCGTGTCCTACAGGGTAGTGCAGGGCTCGTGTCCTACAGGGTAGTGCAGGGCTCGTGTCCTACAGGGTAGTGCAGGGCTCGTGTCCTACAGGGTAGTGCAGGGCTCGTGTCTTACAGGGTAGTGCAGGGCTCGTGTCCTACAGGGTAGTGCAGGGCTCGTGTCCTACAGGGTAGTGCAGGGCACGTGTCCTACAGGGTAGTGCAGGGCTCGTGTCCTACAGGGTAGTGCAGGGCACGTGTCCTACAGAGTAGTGCAGGACACGTGTCCTACAGAGTAGTGCAGGGCACGTGTCCTACAGAGTAGTGCAGGGCACGTGTCCTACAGAGTAGTGCAGGACACGTGTTCTACAGAGTAGTGAAGGACACGTGTCCTACAGAGTAGTGCAGGGCACGTGTCCTACAGAGTAGTGCAGGACACGTGCTCCATTTCCTTTCATGTAGTATACTGAATCAACATTTGCAAGTCTTCAGTCGTTTGGTACTTTTCCTTTTCTCGATTTCTTAAGTGTCAGTATTGTCATGTAGGTAACCAGGCGTTCAGGTTAAGATCTGGTTCCTGCAGACGGTTCATCAGGCCAGTTTGACTCATCAGTATTCAGCATCCGGCCGGGTTGACTCATCAGTATTCAGCATCCGGCCGGGTTGACTCATCAACACTCAGTATTATGTAAACGTTTCATTGTGTTGGTATCACACCTTACAATTTTCTCCTACCTCTCTATGTTCTTGTGTTCCTTTGATTATTATTATTATTATTTTAATAATAATAATAATAATAATAATAATATTATTATTATTATTATTATTATTATTATTATTATTATTATTATTATTATTATTATTTTATTATTATTATTATTATTATTATTATTATTATTATTATTATTATTATTTTATGATTAATAATAATAATAATAATAATAATTATTATTATTATTATTATTATTATTATTATTATTATTATTATTATTATTATTATTATTATTATTATTATTATTATCATGGGAACGTGCTAAATACGAAGATGCCATACAGGGCCTGTGTTACTGAAGATAATCAGAAATGAAACAAAGGGAGATTAACTCCAATTTCTTAGATCAGGGGCCTTTCACAGACATCAAGGCATCCTCATGGAAGAGACAGGGAGAACAAACAGAAATGAGAGGATACCAGAAAATATTTCCCAGCCTTGAAATAAGGTGCCTTGATGCTGGTGAAATAGATCTTGATCAAACGTAATTACCTTAAATTACCTTATTATATGGTTTAAAAAGAACACTTGAGCAAACACTAGGACGTTTCGGTCCTTTGACCTTGATCACTTCTGAATATAGTGATAATTCTCCTCTCAGAAACATATTCACAAAATGGTAATCTGTCCACTGAAGAGGGACACACCGAGCACAACTCTGCTCCAGTAAATACAACTTGTCATGGGGATATAAATGCAATTATATATGATCTTAATTAACGACGTTTCGCCCTCACAGTGACCCGTATCGAGTCACAAGCACACACACACACACGGGGCCAGGAGCTTTGACTCGACCCCTGCAACCACAACTAGGTGAGTACACACACACACACACACAAACACCTACTCAACTACAAGACAGCAGTGATTCAACTTAACTATGGAAAAATAGACACAAATTTAATATAATATTATCCTTTATTGACTACGTTTCGCTCACACACTGGACTTCATCAAGTCACAAACAGATGTGTTTGTGACTGGGTGAAGGCCAATGTGTGGGCGAAACGTCGTCAATAAAGGATCGCATGCACTTGTATCTACTTTTCCAGCGTGTGGGTATTTTGTACCGTATATGTCCATAATAATGCTATACAAATTCAGTATTTTTAATCACGGGAGAAAGTGAAAGCTTTTAAATTTGCTCTTCTAGTTTTTGATCAGTGGCCCGAGGTCTTCCTTTAACTTATTGACAGGTTGTTAGGTTAGGTTAGGTTAGGTTAGGTTAGGTTAGGTTAGGTTAGGTTAGGTTAGGTTAGGTTAGGTAAGGTTCGTATGGAAACAGGACAAGTGTTTCCTGACTCGGGGTCTTAGTCATGAGACGACCCCTCCACTGGAGGTTTTGGTGATCTGACCGAGGCCTTCCACTGGTTTACCGGTCCACTCCTTTAAAAATTAATGTATTAAATATATCATTTACAATAATAACTAATATCAATATCAAGAATAATTCCTTCTTAATGTGACAATTATTTAATATTCTTGTATTCTTAAACACTTCTTTCGAATTATTTTGGGGGATATTCTAACCCTTTATTTCGTTTTTGACGCAAATTAACACCGAGTTTTGTGATCCATTAAAGTTTAATAATGTGTGTGTGAGTTTGTGTGTGTATTGAGGTTATCAAAAAAATTCTTCATTTAAAAAGTACGATGGTAAGCCATTGCAGTATATAATGATCATCTCATTTTCATTTGTTTCAGACTTAATGACTAATTAAATAACGTTTTTAACGTTTTTATGGCTTCAGACTTTTGTTAACAAATAACTTTCCTATGTGACTGTGATTTGATAAAAAAAAAACTCTCCCACTATGTGGGCGAAACGTTGTCGGTAAAGGATCGCATTATACTGCATGTTTGTCCTTTGTTTTTCCAACATTCCTTTTTTGCAATGAGAACTCTGAGGAATTGTTTTTATTTCATTTTCAGATATTTTCATCCATTCGAATCTGGGTCGATCAAACTACGAGGACGCCAGCAACTCCCCCAGCAGCCTCCGCTTACACACCAGCCTAAGATTAATCTTCAATGTGATTGGTGTTTGGGCTCTCCAGTTGGCTGTTTATGGACGCACATGATTGGGCGGTATTTTGAGTGTGTTCTCTGAAAAAAAATCACTTACAATGCTCTCTCACGTTATATTGAGTTTAATGAAGAGTGAAGACTGGTGTAGGGACGAGAGTGTTTACAGTAGGTGGTGACTGTGGTAGTGGTCAAGGTGGTGTAATTGTGGTAACAAGGAGTCGGCGATTGTGAAGCAGGTAATGGTTTGTAGTAGTGGTTATAGTGGTGGTGGTAAGAACGATATTCACTCATATAAGCATTATTGATGGAAACAGTACCATCACTGTTGTACAGAAGTGGTCCTTATCATAACTGTTAGAGCGGGGGAGAGGGAAGAAGAAGGGTTGTGAAAGTGAAAGACCAATGGAATCATACGCTTATTCAAAGCTCTATACTCCACATTCCTCAAAAGCTCACTCTCATACGCTCACACCACTCGCTCACCCGCTCATACCAACACACATCGCAATAGAGGTTCAGAAAAGGTTAAAAACACTCATACTATCATACGTTAAACAAAAAAAAAATCCAGCATCCAATAGAAAATATGGTTAACTATACTAGAAAAAAAATTGTACGAGGTAAAAATCGAACTAATACCAAAAGTACATAATCAAGAGTGACACTGTTAGAACCTGTGGTAAGTAAGTGGCAGCCACACTGTCTGTTGTGAGGTGAAGGAAGAATGTGACGACAACTAGCTCTCAGCAGCACTCAGCTCCAGTTACTCAGCTCCAGTCACTCAGCTCCAGTCACTCAGCTCCAGTCACTCAGCTCCAGATACTCAGCTCCAGTCACTCAGTTCCAGTCACTCAGATCCAGTCACTCAGCTCCAGTTACTCAGCTCCAGTCACTCAGCTCCAGTTACTCAGATTCAGTCACTCAGCTCCAGTTACTCAGCTCCAGTCACTCAGTTCCAGTCACTCAGATCCAGTCACTCAGCAACAGTTACTCAGTTCCAGTCACTCAGCTCCAGTCACTCAGTTCCAGTCACTCAGCTCCAGTCACTCAGCTACAGTTACTCATCTCCAGTCACTCAGCTACAGTTACTCATCTCCAGTCACTCAGTTCCAGTCACTCAGTTCCAGTTACTCAGCTCCAGTCACTCAGTTCCAATCACTCAGCTCCAGCCACTCATCTCCAGTCACTCAGTTCCAGTTACTCAGCTCCAGTCACTCAGCTCCAGTTACTCAGCTCCAGTCACTCAGCTCCATTCACTCAGCTCCAGTCACTCAGCTCCAGTTACTCAGTTCCAGTCTCTCAGCTCCAGTCACTCAGCTCCAGTCTCTCAGCTCCAGTCACTCAGCTCCAGTCACTCAGCTCCAGTCATTCAGCTCCAGTCACTCATCTCCAGTTACTCAGCTCCAGTCACTCAGCTCCAGTCACTCATCTCCAGTTACTCAGCTCCAGTCACTCAGCTCCAGTTACTCAGCTCTAGTCATTCTTCTCCAGTCATTTAACTCCAGTCACTCAGCTCCAGTCACTCATCTCCAGTCACTCATCTCCAGTCACTCATCTCCAGTTACTCAGCTCCAGTCACTCAGCTCCAGTCACTCAGCTCCAGTCACTCAGCTCCAGTCACTCATCTCCAGTTACTCAGCTCCAGTCACTCAGCTCCAGTTACTCAGCTCTAGTCATTCTTCTCCAGTCATTTAGCTCCAGTCACTCAGCTCCAGTCACTCATCTCCAGTCACTCAGCTCCAGTCACTCATATCCAGTTACTCAGCTCCAGTTACTCAGCTCTAGTCATTCTTCTCCAGTCACTCAGCTCCAGTCACTCATCTCCAGTTACTCAGCTCCAGTCACTCAGCTCCAGTCACTCATCTCCAGTCACTCAGCTACAGTTACTCATCTCCAGTTACTCAGCTACAGTTACTCATCTCCAGTCACTCAGTTCCAGTCACTCAGCTCCAGTCACTCAGCTCCAGTCACTCAGCTCACACCCCTGTCCCTCAGCTCACACCCCACTCCCCTCAGCTCACACCCCACTCCCCTCAGCTCACACCCCACTCCCCTCAGCTCACACCCCACTCCCCTCAGCTCACACCTCCGTCCCTCAGTTCACACCACCGTCTCTCAGCTCACACCTCCGTCCCTCAGCTCACACCACCGTCTCTCAGCTCACACCTCCGTCCCTCAGTTCACACCCTTGTCTCTCAGCTCACATCCATGTCTCAGCTCACACACCCCGTCCCTCTGCTCACACTCCACATCCCACAGCTCACACCACATTAATCTTGCTCTACAGTGATGATTCTCCTACATAAATTCTTTAATTTCTGTAAAATAATAATAATATTCATAATATTTTTTCTTTCCCATAACCTCACTCTTTCCTGTCCGAGCTCCCTCCCTCTTTTCCTTCCCTCCTTCCTTCCTTCCTTCCTTCTTTCCTCCATTCCATGCACCCTCTTCATCTTCATCTACCTATACTCACCCATGTATCCTGTACGTGAATAGCCAACATCCCCCATTACCAATGAATATAAGCCTCCCCCCATCCCCATCTTCTCTTCCCATTTCCTTGTTCCCAGCCATATACCCTTTTCTTTCTTTTCCTCCTAGCCAACCGTCTATTGCTGTTCCATTGTACGTCTTTCCGCCTATCTTACTACCTATCTCACTACCTATCTCACTACCTATCTCACTACCTATCTCACTACCTATCTCACTACCTATCTCACTACCTATCTCACTACCTATCTCACTACCTATCCCACTACCTATCTCACTACCTATCTCACTACCTATCTCACTACCTATCTCACTACCTATCTCACTACCTATCTCACTACCTATCCCACTACCTATCTCACTACCTATCCCACTACCTATCTCACTACCTATCCCACTACCTATCTCACTACCTATATCACTACCTATCTCACTACCTATCTCACTACCTATCTCACTACCTATCTCACTACCTCTCTCACTACCTATCCCACTACCTATCTCACTACCTATCTCACTACCTATCCCACTACCTATCTCACTACCTATCCCACTACCTATCCCACTACCTATCTCACTACCTATCTCACTACCTATCTCACTACCTATCTCACTACCTATCTCACTACCTATCCCACTACCTATCTCACTACCTATCCCACTACCTATCTCACTACCTATCTCACTACCTATCTCACTACCTATCCCACTACCTATCTCACTACCTATCTCACTACCTATCTCACTACCTATCCCACTACCTATCTCACTACCTATCTCACTACCTATCTCACTACCTATCCCACTACCTATCTCACTACCTATCACACTACCTATCTCACTACCTATCCACTACCTATCTCACTACCTATCTCACTACCTATCTCACTACCTATCCCACTACCTATCCCACTACCTATCCCACTACCTATCCCACTACCTATCCCACTACCTATCCCACTACCTATCCCACTACCTATCCCACTACCTATCCCACTACCTATCCCACTACCTATCCCACTACCTATCCCACACCACTCCAACTTACCACGCCTTAACCATTCCACTTCCCATACACAAAACGGGAGAGTAATAACCTCCACCCTCAAAAGATGCGCCCACTCAAACCCTCTCCCACAGGAATAGAAACCTCCTCCATACCACAACACCCCCCACAACACCCCCACACCCACACTCCTCCACACCACACCATCAACACATACCACAACACCCCCACACCCACACTTCTCCACACCACACACCATAACATCCCCACAACGCCTACACTCCTCCACACCACAACATCAACATGCTCCCACACCACAACACCCCCACACCCACACACCACACTCCCACAACAGAAGAACAAGTAGCAACAATAGTAAACATACAAATAGCATTACAAGATGAATGAATCACAAAGAGAAACGTCGAAATGAAGAGGCAGCGCCAAAAAAAGGAAGTGCCAGACATCATATAAGGGACGAACAGAAAGTGCCAGACAACATATGCGAGGCCAACGGGCAGTGCCAGATATCATATATGAGTCAAGCAGGAAATTCCAGATATCACATTTGAGACAAATTAGCACAATATGTCATTCAATACTATCGAAAAGGAGAAAAAAAATGAGAATGGAATAAAGAATTAAAACTGAGCGAGAAATCTGTGGAGTTTCGAGCAAAGAAATAGAGGAAGCAGTGAGGTTGATGAGTAAGACACACCTGCAGCTGTTGGGAACCATTATTGTTGGAATGTTTCGCCCACACAGTAAGCTTCTTCAGTCGGAGAGACAGCAGGTGTGGTAGCGAAGTAAAGATGAAGTAATCAGTCAATAAATGTTGGATAAACAGTATTTGAGATGGTCAGTCCCTCAGCCTGGAGAAGAGTTTAGGGACTGACTACCTCAAATACCATTTCCCCAAGGCTGATGGACTGATTAAATCATCTTTACTTCACTACTACACTTGCTGCCTCTGTATTTGACTGAAGAAGTCTACTGTGTAGGCGAAAATTTCAACAATAAAAATACCTAACTTTTACACATGTGTCTTAATCTTAAACTTGTCGGTATTTTATACCATTTTTATCACATCTCATAGCTGGTGCCATCACGCCTGGGGCACCCAAGATAGACTTCAATCCTCCTCCTAACAGTAGAAGACTAACCATACCACGGGTGGGGATAGAACCCGCGATCAGAGAGTCATAAAACTCCAGACCGACGCGTTAGTCACTGGACCAACTGGCCCAATGGCTAACGCGTCGGTCTGGAGTTTTATGAGTGGGAGAAATAGAATCTGCTGAAGGAGTGCTTGAAATAAAGAGGAGATGAACCGGTGATACTGGACCAGGTATGTAAATACTTGGTCCAGTTCCCTACTTGTGAGATATTGCATTATGTGGTCTTCATTTTTTGTACGAGATGGACAGGTAAGCCAACTGAAGACCTTGGTCTTAGGACCCAAAGTTCCAGCTAGCGAGTCATCGTATGACTAATACCCGTCTCAGGAATCATTTGTCATTTCTCCTGACGCATAGAATACCACAACCAACACCTTATATATATATATATATATATATATATATATATATATATATATATATATATATATATATATATATATATATATATATATATATATATATATACATACATTAAGACGGAATACGAGTCCCCACTGGGAGCGAGTGAGCCCACACTCCTAAGATATGATAACGTGGTAGAAATAACCTGGAAAGGAGCTTAGAGGGAGAATGAATTAAACTAGTCTGCATACTAGGGGCTGTTGGCATGTACACCTCATGTAATCTCAATAACCAAATGTAATTCTTTGTATCATGTCTAAATAAAAATTATTATTATTATTATTATTATTATTATTATTATTATTATTATTATTATTATTATTATAAAGTGGGAACCATATATGGAGGAGAGAATCTCTGAATTTTATTCATTGGAAAGGGGACCTGGAAGGAAAGACAACGAGAGGGATAATGGAACATCTAGCAGAAAAGTATTAGGCAACAGAAGACAAATTCTTTTACCCGAGAGGATAAGCAAATAAAAGTCCTTAAAACAACCATAAATGTTGAATGGCTAAGACACAAAGCACGAGAGAGTGGCAGAGATATAGGAAAGAGTGAACAGAAATTAATGAAGAGTTGGAAAGCCAAAAATGAATATGAGAAGGTAAGAAGGCAGACGGAGTAACAGTTGGAGAATTGCATAGCAGCAAAAGTGAAGTCAGTGCTGAAACTCCTTTACAGCTACACCAGACTGAAGGTGACAGTGAAAAAACAAGTGATAACAGAAGAGAAGAGTTGACAGGTAATCAAAATGATGTTTGTGAGGCTCTAAACGAGTGTTTCAGAGAAGTGATCTCAGAGGAGGAGAGGACGATGCTGGATAGCAGTAGAATATTGACAGACGATACGATGACCTAAATACGCTGCTAGGCAAGTCTGACTCATGAAGAGCAATGGGATCCGGGGAAAAAGGGTCTCTGAGATAATGTGTAAACCTCTAGATGAAATCTTTAACAACTCCATGAAGACGAGAGTCTAGAAAACAGAAAAAAAATTATTCCAGTATTTAAGTAAAGTTCAGCAGTGAACTTCAGGCATTCAAGGAGATGGTAAATAAGAGGAGTGGTGTAGCACCTGGAACCAAAAGTCATACATAACAACCAGCTAGGGATTACAGAAGGTAAATCCAAGAACCAAGAACTAGAGCTCACTTTCCTTCCTCCCTCCCCTCCCTCTTCTTTTTTTTTCATGATGACCAACCTAAGAACACGGTGGCCATAACGCCTATCACTGTGATGACCACCACAACAACACAAAGACTATAGCTATCATTAAGTCACTGTGATGACCACCATCTTGTCACTGTGATGACTTGGTGGTCATCATGTCACTGTGATGACCACCACAACACAGACTATAGCTCTCGTCTCGTCACCCCGTTTAGAGTTATTTAGCTACAGTGTTGCCAAGATCCTACTATTGCTCCTGCAGACGCTCTCCTTGTATATAGGAACCTTTACAATAATATCTTAGAATGGTTTTCATCGCAGAGTTGAGGTTGTCTGCCCAGGTCCTGCTACGCCAATTCTGGCGCTGTTACGCCCAGGCTCTGTTTCGCCCGCCTAGGCGCATATACGCCTAATCTCGTACCCCCTTAGTTTGTAAATAGGCTGAGAGTTAATGCAAATAAAAATCTGGTTTGTTCTCTTCATTTGTATAATATTGTTCATAAAATTAATGTTCAGATGTTCCTGTCGATTATGTTTCAGATAAATAAACTTATAAATACTTTTGCTGTTTGTTTAATTGACTTCTTAGTGTTATTTTTACTGTATTTCATCACGTGCTAAACCCGTGGGGATCATTCAGTGCATGGAGTGGTGGAGGCTCGACTCTCCGTCTGTTGTGTAAAAAAGTCACATATGCAACATTTGGTGATTTTTTTTATTAAATATATCTATGCGAGGAAATATATTTTGATTATTGGATTAGTTGCTTCTCCTCCTTATTTTCTTCTTCTACTTCTTATTCTAATTTTTTTCTTCTACTTCTTATTATTATTTTCTTTTTCTACTTATTATTATTTTCTTCTTCTGTTTCTTCTTTTTCTTCTTATTTTCTTCCTCCTTCTCCTTCCTCGAAACTGTTTCAATGTTTTCATGGGGTAACTTGAGAACCCTTGTTCTGATCGGCTTCAAACTTCCAACACCAGTATCTCATACATAACAGAGGGTATGAAACATTTTGCCACTTTCATTTATAAATATAGTATGTATTTTCACCTTGCGATAATAATACTTAAGTGAACGACCACCTCCTACCAAGGCTGTGGGACTGATCAGCTCAATACTACCTTCTCTACAGTCTCCAGTGCTATATTCTCCTGTACTTGACTGAAGAAGACTGTTGTGTAGGCAATAAAGATACCCAAGTTTTTCACGAAATCGCATTATCATAATTTCCAACAAATTACTGGTCAGTGAGTTGGATGTTGGATGAATCTTATTAGAGCCAGCTGGCCCAGTGGTTAGCGCACTGGCCTGTGAGATTCAGGACTCGCCTGCTGTGGCATGCTAAGAGTATGTTACATTTTATTCAGCGTATGTCACACAGTGAACCAGGTGCTAAGAGTATAAAGAGAGGGGCCCCCTCGTGATGCTAGCACCTTGGTTCAACCAGCTAATGACAAGGAAGCCCAGAAAGTTGTGAATCTTTGTGGGACACTCGTCACTCAACACTGGCAGACTTACCTATGAGTCTGGTCAAAGACGGTTCTTACAGTGTCTCTTGCCTGCAAATTGCCTTTCTGTATGTATATCCCCTGTAAATATTATACATATACTTGCATGTTGTTTGTGGTGAAGAAAGAATATATATTAGTATTTACTCTCTATTGCATTTTGCTCGTTCCTCATTTCTACCCTAGTTATCCTGCTACAACCAGGTGTGCAGGCCACTAGACTACACCTGTATTCGTAATACCCGCCGTGGGTTCAAGTCCTACCCGTTCTGTGATTTGATACCAAAGTGTTGCAAATGTGTCTTACTGATTAGTGATTCAGGCAGTTATATATGATCAGTGTGTCTGCTTAGTCACCCCAGCGTTATAACTGCAGATAATTCAACAATTACTTAAGGACACGTTTAACAGTGTTTACTGTATAGTACTTACAAGCGTGGTCAACAAATGATAGATACAGCAACTAGCAGGGGCTCTTGATCTAGGGAACTGGATCTGTGCTCCAGTTCCCTGAATTAAGCTTGAATGCCTTCCATCCCCCTCCCCCCACAGGCAATGTATAATCCCGACTGGTTTAGCGCTCCCCAATGATAATATCATTTAAGCGGTTAACTTCAGGGTCTTCAATGCTGTATGACCCTTGTGGGTTCAGCGCTTAGCTTTGATGATGATGATGATGATGATAATAATAATTAGGAGGGGTCTGGGATAGTGACAGCTGGGAGGGACTATTCTCAGCTGTCGTATCTGAGCGCCTCTGCAAAGACAGTGATTATGTATGAGTGAGGTGAAAGTGTTGAATGATGATGAAAGTGTTTTCTTTTTGGAGATTTTCTTTGTTTTTGGGTCACCCTGCCTTGGTGGTCACCCTGTCTCGGTGGTCACCCTGCCTCGGTGGTCACCCTGCCTCGGTGGTCACCCTGCCTCGGTGGTCACCCTGCCTCGGTGGGAGACGGCCGACTTGTTGAAAAAAAAAAATTATAATAACAATAATAATAATAAGCTCAGTATCAGTGTTTACATGAAGATAAGGATTATTACACTTGATAATATAAGTATTGGATCAAAAGATATGAGTCAGTGTTTGAATGTGTAAACATAAAAGGTAAATAAAGCTTAATATTAAGAGTAATACCTAGGTAGTAAGTAGGTTGGTAGTCAGCAACCACCCAGGGAGGTACTACCGTCCTGCCAAGGGAATGTAAAACGAAAGCCTGTATTTGTTTTACATGATGGTAGGATTGCTGGTGTCTTTTTTCTGTCTCATAAACATGAATGATTTCAGGTATGTCTTGTTACTTCTACTTACACTTAGGTCACACTACACATTCATGTACAAGCATATATATATACACACCCCTCTGGGTTTTCTTCTATTTTCTTACTAGTTCTTGTTCTTATTTCCTCTTATCTCCATGGGGAAGTGGAACAGAATTCTTCCTCCGTAAGCCATGCGTGTCGTAGGAGGCGATTAAAATGCCGGGAGCAAGGGGCTAGTAACACCTTCTTCTGTGTTTATTACTACATGTAAAAGGAGAAAGTTTCGTTTTTCCTTCTGGGCCACCCCGCCTTGGTGGGAAACGGCCGACGTGTTGAAAGAAAAAGATTAAGAGTAATAAAGAGAATAAAACAACAGTGTCACTAGTAGTGCAAATAAAAATAAGAAACGAAGCTAAAAAACAATGTACAATGATTCACTGTAGGACACTGTAGCTGCCAGTTTGCAGAGTTTATTGAAGACTCTGAGACAACTTAAATATTGTCTTTTATGACGTCGATCGGATGATTGACGTCAAACATTCAACTCTTGACGTATCTCACACTGACGAAGCTTTGCAGTGTTACTAAACAGTGTTGGTGGCAATTTGAAAATTTTTCACCCTCCCCCCCTCAGCTGTCATTTTTCACCCTCCCCCCCTCAGCTGTCATTGTCTGGTAGCTTACAGGACGTATGTAAATTCCATTTTTCTAGTTATTTTACAGGATTGTAGAAAATTTGAAAAAGAATATGAGAAGAGAAAACTAGAAAATATTGAAAGCTCGCTACAAATTTCATGAGTTTAGCGAGGTCTTAAATATTATATATTTCTGCACTTTTTTATGTAGAGCGGATCATATACTCTTGTAAAGAGTTTTCCTTCGTTCGACGTTTTCATTTGTAACCTGAGCACACCTCATCCGATCGGCTTCAAATTTTCAACGCTGGCGAAAGTAAAGGCTCATGCAACTATAAACATGGGTTAGTGCCCTATTTGTTAATTTATTTAGCCATTTCTGATTTAATTTCCATGGCATATACTGAAAATTCTCCTATAATCGTGTTCAGACTGTCAGTACAGGTATAACTTGTAGTGGCTCAGAGAAACGACAAGTTGATATATGAGACACATGTGAAACACCTGGGTATCTTTATTGAGGAAACGTTTCGCCACACAGTGGCTTCATCAGTCCAATACAAATGTGACCCCCTACGACTGCTTCACTACAGTATATAAGCCACTTCTTCGCACATATGCTGTATTCTTGTCAAGATTGATAAACTGATAACATCAACTTCAGGCTGAGGGACTGATTACCTCAAACTCCTTCTGATCTTCACCACTCTTCTTTGTATTGGACTGATGAAGCTACTGAGTAGCGAAACGCTTCCTCAAGTGTTGGACATGTGTCTAGTTTATCAAGAAGTACAACTTGCATAGAAGGTGAGGTTGTTACTTGAGTTTATAGGTGACAGTCTGACATATTTATTTAAAAAAAGAGGAGTGTTTTCTGTGAAATAACTAGGATATGCATCATACAAACACTCTGGATCATTAACTAATACTTAACGCATCTCATGAACAGAATTTGTTTATGTTTAGGCTGAGTTGGTGC
The DNA here is from genome assembly GCA_009830355.1 of Cherax destructor. NCBI lineage: Eukaryota > Metazoa > Arthropoda > Malacostraca > Decapoda > Parastacidae > Cherax > Cherax destructor. Next base: position 79,707 of record WNWK01006373.1, read on the forward strand.
AAATTGACCAATTTATTAGAATTTCTAATAAGCAATTGTTGTATTTCGGTGAAAAGAAGGCTGGTACATGCGATATTTTATATATTGAATCATCTACTATATATAACAAATTGCAGATGTAGGTTGGCCCAGTGTAGGTATAAACATTCTAATTTTCTAACATAGATTAACAAATTAGTGTTACTGACTTAAGCATGATAACTAGGGAATGACTTTTCTGGTCGGTTTCCAACCCACAGCAATGGTCTATTTTGTTTCTCCACGAAATTAGGTAGTTTTGTTAAACAAATTTTTGCATTGGTTCTTGTGTAATAACGTTGTTGTTGTTAGTAGTAGTAGTAACAGTAAACCTGTATGGATTATCCAGTACCTGGGGAAATGGGAAGAAATCAGGTTCGATCCAAGAAAAGGTCAGGTCCATTTACTTGGATTAAAAGCCCCTCACCAGCTTCGATGAACCGTCCATGAGGGGTGCGATAACTGGATAATGACTCGTCCGGCCGGCATCAAACTTTCAATATTCTGAGGAAAAAACTGGACTGTTGGTTTCTATATCTTACTAAGAGCAAGGAGTGGATTATTATTAGGCCGTGTAGGTGCTAATATGTCAAATTAAATTTTAAGATCCCAGCCAGGGATTCAGTCACACGTGTGCCAGGACTCAGGTAACACTGCTCTTAAAAACATAAGGAAAACAAAATATTGCACAGACTTTTAAAGTGGATGTAAATAAAAAAATATAAAACTGGAAAATGAATAAAACACACTTTTATATCATTTTTATTTTTTAAATGAAAAACATAATAAAAAGCACTATTTTTAAATATTACTTTCTGAGTGGCATTTGGGAGATCCGATAACTTAAGGAAAGACAGTGGAGACATCTGCCATTGTTTTATTAATAATTGATTGTGATGAGAAATTTCAATTACTCAGATATGGAAAACGTGAGGAAATTAAAATCTCATCGGAGTACAAAACAAATTCCAACCACACAATAGAGCGAAAAACTAATGTCAAAGACCTGGGAGTGATCATGTCAGAGGATTTCACCTTCAAGGACCATAACACCGTAGCAATCGCATCTGCTAGAAAAATGACAGGATGGATAATGAGAACTTTCAAAACCAGGGATGCCAAGCCCATGTTGACACTTTTCAGGTCGTTTGTTCTATCTAGGCTGGAATATTGCTGAACATTAACTGCACCTTTCAAGGCAGGTGAAATTGCTGACCTAGAAAATGTGCAGAGAACCTTCACGGCACACACAACTACGATAAACCACCTCAATTACTGGGAACGCTTGAAGTTCCTAAAAGTGTACTCCCTAGAACGCAGGCGGGAGAGATACATTATTATATACACATGGAAAATTCTCGAGGGATTAGTACCAAACTTGCACACGAGAGTCACTCCCTACGAAAGCAAAAGACTCGGCAGGCGATGTAACATCCCCCCAATGAAAAGCAGGGGTGCCACTAGCACGTTGAGAGACAACACAATAAGTGTCAGGGGCCTAAGACTGTTCAACTGCCTCCCAGCATACATCAGGGGGATTACCAACAAACCCCTGGCTGTCTTCAAGCAGGCACTGGACTGGCACCTGAAGTCGGTACCTGACCAGTCGGGCTGTGGTTCGTACGTTGGACTGCGTGCGGCCAGCAGTAACAGCCTGGTTGATCAGGCTCTGATCCAACATGAGACCTGGTCACAGACCGGGCCGCAGGGGCGTTGACCCCTGGAACTCTCTCCAGGTATACTCCAGGTATAACTGTTTAAATATTTTTAAGAACTGTATGTGATATTTAATGTGTTTTAGAGTGTGTTAGGACGTGAAACATTCACAAGGAACACCATCTTCCAGGTGCTGATACATTGCTCATGTGTCTTAGGCAGGTGTTAGCCCACAGGCGCTAGATTTGTGCGTTGATCTATAGATCCCAAACCCGCCTCAATATGTTGACGTCCAGACCCTGAACCTCTTGAGAGGGTTGATATATATCTCCTTGGTCTCTTGAGAAGTTTAACTGCAGTTACTCAGGCTACTGAGGATCTGAAGTGAACTATTGTATCTCTTGTGAGTATTGAAGACGAGGTACATACAATGGATACGGTTAATTGGTAAGGTAGGATACCTTTCTCATACTGCGCAGCGACTTAAACAGGTCTAGTTAGGCATCCCTCGATAAGGGACCCCTAATGTGGTTGTCGAATTTATTTTTCTTCTTCCTGCATGGTTTTCATTTATACCTTGAGAATCCCCCATTCGTTTGGCTTTAATTTTCACTGCTGGCGGATTATAACTAGGGGAAGGTTCAAGCAACCATTTAGATGGTCCCTTTTTATCAGTACCTTAAAGCCATTCTTGATCTAGGTTTCCGTGTCTTGAGAAAAAACTCTTGTTAATGACTTCAAACATTCTATGCTGGTGCATATTGGGTAATATGAGTGCAAGATTCTCAGTCGTACTTAAAAATTGTGATTTTTTTTTTTCAATGTAACTTTTGAGCGATTTCAAATTCAAGTGCAAATGAATTTTGCTTAAAGGAAAGTCTGTTCAAAAATTGGGTGGCGTAAATCCTATTTTGCCAATTTTATTAAGCAAATTTTAATATTGATTTCAGTGTGATAATTAGAGAAAGCCTCTTCTGTTTACCTTTCAAAGTTTCAAAGCATAAATTTGGGATCTGTGAATGCCAGTTTGCCACTGGGAGTAATGCTGGGGAAATAATGTGGAAAACAATGTCGTAATATAGGGAAATAGCACTGGACACACTAGAGTAATGTAACGAAAAAAAAAGTGAAATAATAGTGTTGGGGGAAATGTAGGGAAATACACTAGAGTTATGCAGGGAAACAGTGTAATATACACAGGACACTAGTGAAACAACATGTCATTCACTAGAGTACTAGAGGGAAACAAAAAAAGAAAACTAGAATATTATTAGGAGAGAGAATGTGATACACAGAATAATGTAGGTAAAAAGTATGAGATATACACTACAGTGTTTGGAAACAGAGTATTATACACACGATAATGGAGGAAACAGCGGAGCAAAAACCTATTTGATACACAGGACTATGTAGGCAAGCAGTGTGTTATGCACAAGTCTTTTTAGTAATAATGATAGAATTACCCACAAAGTGTTGGGTAAGGTGACAAAGCTCCTGGAGAGCGAAACGTTGCCAAAATAAAATGTCACACAGTGACATCTGTGTCCATCTACCTAACAAGTCTTTTCGATAAACAAGATAATGTAGACCCGCAGTGTGTGGTGCACAAGTCTCTCTGAAAGTCATTTAAAACTGTGCGTTCTCTTAGCGAGAATTTAATCTTTTTTTAGATAGAGGGAATTACTCTAGTTCTCCCCAAAAAATCTCTCGTGAGATGTTGAGATAAGAGAGGTGGTAAGCCTCTTAGAATATTATCAAGAGAACACAATGAACAGAAGACCTGGACAACGAAGAGAGGAAGTGTTCCAAACAGCATGGATCCAACAGATCAAGTGTAGCAACACAGGGAAGAGAGGAAGTGTAGCAACAGAGGGAAGAGAGGAAGTGCAGCAACACTGTGAAGGGAGTGAAGAGAGGAAGTGCAGAAACAGAGGGAAGAGTGGAAGTGTAGCAACACAGTGAAGATAGTGAAGAGAGGAAGTGTAGCAACACAGGGAAGAGTGGAGGTGTAGCAACATAGGGAGGAGAGGAAGTGTAGCAACACAGTGAAGAGAGTGAAGAGAGGAAGTGCAGCAACACAGGGAAGAGAGGAAGTGTAGCAACACAGTGATAAGTGGAAGTGTAGCAACAAAGGGAAGAGAGGAAGTGTAGCAAACAAAGGGAAGAGTGGAAGTGTAGCAACACAGGGAAGAGAGGAAGTGTAGCAACAAAGGGAAGAGAGGAAGTGTAGCAACAAACGGAAGAGAGGAAGTGTAGCAACACAGGGAAGAGAGGAAGTGTAGCAACAAAGGGAAGAGAGGAAGTGTAGCAACAAACGGAAGAGAGGAAGTGTAGCAACACAGGGAAGAGGGGAAGTGTAGCAACACAGGGAAGAGAGGAAGTGTACCAACACAGGTAAGAGAGGAAGTGTAGCAACACAGTTAAGAGAGGAAGTGTAGCAACAAAGGGAAGAGAGGAAGTGTAGCAACACAGGGAAGAGAGGAAGTGTAGCAACACAGGGAAGAGGGGAAGTGTAGCAACACAGGGAAGAGAGGAAGTGCAGCAACAAAGGGAAGAGAGGAAGTGTAGCAACACAGGGAAGAGAGGAAGTGCAGCAACACAAGGAAGAGAGTGAAGAGAGGAAGTGCAGCAACACAGTGAAAAGAGTGAATATAGGAAGTGTAGCAACACAGTGAAGAGAGGAATGTAGCAACACAGTGAAGAGAGGAAGTGTAGCAACACAGTGAAGAGAGGAAGTGCAGCAACACAAGGAAGAGAGTGAAGAGAGGAAGTGCAGTAACACATTGAAAAGAGTGAATATAGGAAGTGTAGCAACACAGTGAAGAGAGGAAGTGTAGAAACACAGGGAAGAGAGGAAGTGCAGCAACACAAGGAAGAGAGTGAAGAGAGGAAGTGCAGTAACACAGTGAAAAGAGTGAATATAGGAAGTGTAGCAACACAGTGAAGAGAGGAAGTGTAGCAACACAGTGAAGAGAGGAAGTGCAGCAACACTGTGAAGAGAGGAAGTGTAGCAACACAGTGAAGAGAGGAAGTGCAGCAACACTGTGAAGAGAGGAAGTGTAGCAACACAGTGAAGAGAGGAAGAGCAGCAACACAGGGAAGAGAGTGAAGAGAGGAAGTGCAGCAACACAGTGAAGAGAGGAAGTGTAGCAACACAGGGAAAAGAGGAAGTGTAGCAACACAGTGAAGAGAGGAAGTGCAGCAACACATGGAAGAGAGGAAGTGCAGCAACACAGTGAAGAGAGGAAGTGTAGCAACACAGTCAAGAGAGGAAGTGCAGCAACACAGGGAAGAGATAAAGTGTAGCAGCACAGTGAAGAGAGGAAGTGTAGCAACACAGGGAAGAGAAGAAGTGCAGGAACACAGGGAAGAGAGTGATGAGAGGAAGTGCAGCAACACAGGGAAGAGAGTGAAGAGAGGAAGTGCAGCAACACAGTGAAGAGAGGAAGTGTAGTAACACAGGGAAAAGAGGAAGTGTAGCAACACATGGAAGAGAGTGAAGAGAGGAAGTGCAGCAACACAGTGAAGAGAGAAAGTGCAGCAACACAGTGAAGAGAGGAAGTGCAGCAACACAGTGAAGAGAGGAAGTGCAGCAACACAGTGAAGAGAGGAAGTGTAGCACCACAGGGAAGAGAGGAAGTGTAGTAACACAGGGAAGAGAGGAAGTGTAGCAACACAGGGAAGAGAGGAAGTGTAGCAACACAGTGAAGAGAGGAAGTGTAGCAACACGGTGAAGAGAGGAAGTGTAGCAACACAGGGAAGAGAGGAAGTGTAGCAACACAGTGAAGAGAGGAAGTGTAGCAACACTGTGAAGAGAGGAAGTGTAGCAACACAGTGAACAGAGGAAGTGTAGCAACACAGGGAAAAGAGGAAGTGCAGCAACACAGGGAAGAGAGTGAAGAGAGGAAGTGCAGCAACACAGGGAAGAGAGTGAAGAGAGGAAGAGCAGCAACACAGGGAAGAGAGGAAGTGTAGCAACACAGTGAAGAGAGGAAGTGCAGCAACACAGGGAAGAGAGTGAAGAAGCAAAGTGAAGAAGCAAACACAGTGAAGAGAGGAAGTGCAGAACACAGGGAGAGAGAGTGAAGTGGAGGCAACAACACAGTGAAGAGAAGAAGTGAGGAACACAGGGAAGAGAGTGATAGGAGGAGGAAAGTGCAGCAACACAGGGAAGAGAGTGAAGAGAGGAAGTGCAGCAACACAGTGAAGAGAGGAAGTGTGAGTAACACAGGGAAAAGAGGAAGTGTAGCAACACAGGGAAGAGTGTGGAAGAGAGGAAGTGCTAGCAACACAGTGAAGAGAGAAAGTGCAGCAACACAGTGAAGAGAGGAAGTGCAGCAACACAGTGAAGAGAGGAAGTGCAGCAACACAGTGAAGAGAGTGAGAGGAAGCACCACAGGGAAGAAGAGGAAGTGTAGCAACACAGGAAGAGAGGAAGTGTAGCAACACAGGAAGAGAGGAAGTGTAGCAACACAGGAAGAGAGGAAGTGTAGCAACACAGGAAGAGAGGAAGTGTACAACACAGGGAAGAGAGGAAGTGTAGCAACACAGTGAAGAGATGAAGTGTAGCAACACGTGAAGAGAGGAAGTGTAGCAACAGAGGTGAACGAGGAAGAGAGGCAGCAACACAGGGAAAGAGGAAGTGCAGCAACACAGGGAAGAGAAGAGAGGAAGGCAAACACAGGAAGAGAGGTGAAGAGAGGAAGGCAGCAACACAGGAAGAGAGGAAGTGATAGCAACACAGTGAGAGAGGAAGTGCAGCAACACAGTGAAGGAGAGTGCAAGGAAGAGGAAGTGCAGCAACACAGGAAGAGAGGAAGTGTAGAACACAGTGAAAGAGAGGAAGTTTAGCAAACAACAGTGAAAGAGAGGAAGTGCAGCAACACAGTGAAGAGAGAAGAAGTGAGCAACACAGGAAGAGGAAGTGTAGCAACACAGGAGAAGAGGAAGGTAGCAACACAGTGAGAGAGAGCCAACGAAGATAGTAGCAACACAGTGAAGAGAGGAAGTGAGCAACACAGGGAAACAGACCGGAAGTGTAGGAACACAACTGGAAGGAAGAAAGCAACACAGTGAGAGAGGGAAAATGGCAAGCAACACAGTGAAGAGAGGAAGTGCAGCAACACAGTGAAGAGAGAAGTGCAGCAACACAGTGAAGAGAGGAAGTGAAGGAAGCACAACACAGTGAAGAGAGAAGTGTAGCACAACAGGGAAGAGAGGAGTGTAGTAACACAGGAAGAGAGGAAGTGTAGCAACACGGTGAAGAGAGAAAGTGAAGCAACACAGTGAAGAGAGGAAGTGTAGCAACACAGTGAAGAGAGGAAGTGTAGCAACACAGGGAAGAGAGGAAGTGTAGCAACACAGTGAAGAGAGGAAGTGTAGCAACACAGTGAAGAGAGGAAGTGTAGTAACACAGGGAAAAGAGGAAGTGTAGCAACACATGGAAGAGAGGAAGTGCAGCAACACAGTGAAGAGAGAAAGTGCAGCAACACAGTGAAGAGATGGAAGATGCAGCAACACAGGAAGAGGAAGGAAGTGCAGCAACGAAAGTGAAGAGAGGAAGTGCACAACACAGTGAAGAGAGGAAGTGTAGCAACACGACAGGGAAGATGAGGAAGTGTTGTAACACAGGGAAGAGGAAGTGTAGCAACACAGTGAAGAGAGGAAGTGTAGCAACACAGTGAAGAGAGGAAGTGTAGCAACACAGTGAAGAGAGGAAGTGTAGCAACACAGTGAAGAGAGGAAGTGCAGCAACACAGTGAAGAGAGGAAGTGTAGCAACACAGTGAAGAGAGGAAGTGTAGCAACACAGGGAAGAGAGTGAAGAGAAATGCAGCAACACAGTGAAGAGAGGAAGTGTAGCAACACAGTGAAGAGAGGAAGTGTAGCAACACAGTGAAGAGAGGAAGTGCAGCAACACAGGGAAGAGAGTGAAGAGAGGAAATGCAGCAACACAGTGAAGAGAGGAAGTGTAGCAACACAGGTAAGAGAGGAAGTGTAGCAACTCAAATAAACGAGAAGGAAAAAAATAAAAATTAAAGTAATATAACGAAGAGAAGAACACCACAACGAGAAGACCAACACAACGAGAAGAACAACACACCGAGGAGAAGACCAACACAACGAGAAGAACAACACACCCAGGAGAGGACCAACACAACGAGAAGAACAACACACCGAGGAGAGGAGCAACACAACGAGAAGAACAACACACCGAGGAGAGGAGCAACACAACGAGAAGAACAACACAACGAAAAGAACAACACACCGAGGAGAGGAGCAACACAACGAGAAGAACAACACAGCCAGGAAAAAACAGCACAAGGAGGAAGAGAACAACACAACCAGAAGAAGAACACAAGGAACAGAACCACACAAGGAGGCGTAGAACAGAAGAAAGAGAGTAACAACACAGTGTGGAGAGAAGAGCCTCAACTGTTCTTTCTTGTATCAAGAGGATCCAGAGACCCACCTAATGCATTCCCGTCATTAGGGTTAATAATTGGTCGTAACCTGTGCCCAGTGTAACCCGGGGAGAGAGAGAGAGGGAGAGAAGACGACAGCGAACAAAAGGATATTCAGAACCATGGAGTCCCTCATTAGCAGAATTACCTGGTCATTACCCTAAGGGAAGGAGGGAAGGATGGGGTGCTAGGAGGGGTCGTGTCCTGGGGGAGGGCAGGTGAGAGGAGTGTTCCTTCCCTTGGGGTAGGTAAGCGGGAGGAAGAGAGGGATGGAGGTGAGAGGGAGAGTGGATGGATGGAGGTTGGTTTAGGACGGGTCCCTCAGAGACAGTGTCGTTTATAACGCTTGTGTTTTCACTCTTCCCTGACAAGGGCCGCCGCAGGAGGGAGATGTGGATACCTGAAAAATGTTTCTCAGACGAAAAAATGTTTTGAGTTGATGATGGCATCACGGTAGCGTGGCAGTAGCGCTAGGTCGCTACTCATACAACAACGCAGCGGCATTAGCGTCGATAAGGCGACGCAATGGCATTAGCATCGATACGACGACACAGTAGCATTAGCGTAGATACGACAACGCAGTGGCATTAGCGTCGATACGAAGACACAGTGACATTAGCGTTGATACGGTGACGCAGTGGCATTAGAGCCGGTACAACAACGCAGTGGCATTAGCACCAGTACGACGACACAGAAATATTAGCGTCGGTACGACGACGCGGTGGCATTAGCACCGGTACGACGACGCGGTGGCATTAGTGTCGGTACAATAATGCAATGTCATGATCGCCGACACTTTTTTTTGATGAAATAAAATTGGATGCATCATCCGCTTGCTGTTACCCTATTCTATATAACAGTTACTGTGCACACATAGTGGGAACGACAGGTAGCTATGTAACCCCGTCACATCCCATTACTGTGCACACATAGTGGGAACGACAGGTAGCAATGTAACCCCGTCACATCCCATTACTGTGCACACATAGTGGGAACGACAGGTAGCAATGTAACCCCGTCACATCCCATCACATCAAATGATAAGTCTGACAGGACAAGTTCAGAAACTTCCACAGAGCAATAACGATGTCGTCTAGCACTCCACCAAGGGGTCAGTAATTACCTACAGTAGCTTCCAAGAGCATCATTAGAGGAAAGCTGAGGATTATATTACTCAGAGGAGAACAGAAACTTGTGAAGATATGCACTCTGCTTATTTACGTATATAAGGACTTCCTTCCAACTAGTTCAGAATCGCCTGAAAGAGTCTCTAGGTAGACAGAAAATATTCGCGTTATTTCCACATCGCATCATTAATTTTCTAATTGCGTATAATGAAAGACAATGCACATTTAAAATACGTTTAATAACATTAGTACGTTCGAAATTCTCGTGAACCAAGAAAACTAAGTCTAGCAGCACTGATAACCTATACCAGAGTTAGCAATGTTTGATCAACAGTTATGTATTTACATGAGACACTCACGTTTCCTTCTGTGACTTCGTGGAGGCAGAAATATCTTGACAGAGTTGCTATCTCTCTATAGACAGTTCTGAATCACTGATATCTCATCCTTTACATTAAAAATCTCAAGGACCCTCAGCCAAGACTTCCTTCTACTATATTAATCAAAGAAAGTATGTTAAATCAAAGACAATACTTGGATATTATTGCTGAAGAAACGTTTAACCATGCACAACACGATTTTGTTTACATCTAATACAGTGGAGCCAGTGGAAGAGGTGGAGAGTTACAGCATAGGTAGGCATTGTTGTAGGTGCTACAGAGGGTATCTTCTACAACTCTGTTGCTATGGGCCTGATCTCCTGCCAGTAGTGGGTCCCACCCACCATGTTTACAGCTACTGCAACTCACAACTTCTTTTACCAGCTCCTCTGCAAAAGTCTTCATCATCGTGTTTCCGTATCAGACTGAAAATGCTGCTGTGCGGGCGAAACGTCTCTTCCACTGAGATACCCAAGTGCTGTACTTGTGTCTTATTCATCAAATATAGTAAAATCATCCTATCATTCCTTCCTTTCTCACGTAACCTAAACAAAGTTTAGGGTAACCCTAAGCTTCATAGAACCTACTTTGAAAATCCCTGCTTAGTTATATATTATACTTTGGTAAGAGTAAGTGCAGATATCCAACGTCTTATTTATTAACAACATCTGTTTTCACATTTTTGTAAATCGTTTATAAACGCAAGTTTCAGAAACAATCATGGACATTGAAGACAACAACATTCTGAACAACCAACTTGATGACAGGTTGATGCACTCAACCAATGTAACCAATGGAAATAAGCAACTCTATCAGATTTTTTTTTTTTTTTTTTTTTGGGGGGAAGAGTATGATAATTGTACTTATGTGTACCTGTAGAAAACGGAGAATCACTAAGATATAAACCAATGCCTCACTGAGCGTTGACACCCAGACTCCCAGAGCTCCCTTCACTGACAAACAAGTAGCGCCTCTTCCAACATTATTGTTACACTGTCAGGAAAACACATCAACAACTGGTTCGACATTTCCAGATCCCTCACGCCTCCTCGGCACTCTCTTAATATATCCCACGAGACATATTATTTCCTTCCTGATTGATGTTTACTGGGATTTAAATCATTATTACGTATTTTCTAAGTAGCAAAGGCATACACTAGTGATGTATGATGATGTAATTAAAGATAGCCGTTCCAAAAAAAAGTCATTGAGGCTTATTTCCCTAGATAAGCCATTTTTTATTATCCAGACTGATGACGCCGTACTGGGGCATTAATGATGTAGGGAGAGGAAGCGAGAGGGAAAGATGGGAGAGGAAGAGTGACAGAGGGAGTATTCAAGAGAGGGAGAGGAAGTGATAAAGGGAGGAAGTGAAGGATTCGAGTCGAAAGGCATGTCTTGACAAGGGTTCAGCAAGGACAGAAACTTCGTCATGAAGTTACTCTCCTAAATGCGTGTATTTTGGTGAATTGTTCCAGCCACTGTATTGTGACTTTTTATAATTTACAACCACTAAAAACGTGTAGTTTTCCTGTGTTATCGGCGTAAAAAAAAGAGTTGCTGTGATCGTTATTAATCCACTGCCATCATTATTAATGTTCAGATATCTTAAAAATTTGCCACAATGATACCAATTTGCTGATATTACACCTAATCTGCTGTCATACTACAAATTTCACGCAATATATTAATAGAAGTCTGAATAACGCTCCTAATCTGCTTTAAATCACACGCATAACTTGGAGCAAATTTCGACAAAAGGAGAGAATTTGTGCGATCTGCCGAGCAATAGGTTTTTCAAGACACTTGCAAAAAAAACGTTTTTATATAAACAACGTTTCTTTGTTCTGCTCAGATCTTCATCAAGTCCCTTTAACAGAGCTAAGCGTTGTTAGTCGTGCATTTTCCTTCACTCTCATGACCTCTTAAACAAGTGTTATGGTCGTACAAACCCTACCACCCCCGTGAGACGACTGAGTTTCATGTTTTAGCAAAACTGGATACATCTGCAATGTGCTGCTTCCCTACGTGAAGGTTACCGTGGTGCTGCTAAGACAAGTTTGCTGTTTTCTTGTTTTACTCTACCACACAGAATTTCTTACATAGTGTGAATAATGAGACACTTGTGCAACATCTGGGAATCTTTACTGATGAAACGTTTCGCCACCCAGTGACTTCTTAAGTCCATTACAGAGAAAAACGGAGGTAGATGAGAAAGAGTTTGGGGTAATCATCTTTCTCCGTTTTTCTCTGTATGGGACTGAAGAAGCCACTGTGTGGCGAAACGTTTCATCAGTAAAGATTCCCATATATTGCACAAGTGTCTCATTCTTCAACTTGTCGGTTTTCTAACCCCTTTACATCACACTAACCTGAGTTACTTCAGTAGAGCAAAGAGAATATTGTTAAGTATCCCGTTAAAGGCTCAGCAACTATGGGCGCTTCATACGTATCGTTACAACTAGCTGGAGTTTCTACCACTTCAGAATTACCCATTCTGAAGATAGCCTATCCCATACACGGGATGAAGGAAGGTGCTGGGGAAGGAGGGGAGAAGAGGAAGATATATACATCTGTCTTCACAGGCTGATTCTTTTTCCCCTAATACCGTCTGTGTGTATTTTCTTGTATCAACTTATCTAGTCTATGTTTATATTGGATATCCCAACACCACTGCTCTCCTAGCCTTGACGAATGCAGGTGCATCTGCGGTAACATAGATTAATTTATCCTTCATGTTATGGACCAGAGAGCAAGAACAAAAGAGTCAAAGGTTGAGGACGTCATCCAGAGAACTCTGTTTACAGTCCAGTGTTCACCATAATAAGAACCACAACAATGCAGAGGCAATGATACCAATATAAGGAATTCAGATGTAATCAACGGTGGTGTGGGGCGACACTTGCATTTGTTTAGTAGCTGATACTCGTCTCCAACACAGTGGATCACATAGTGGTGATGCTGCCAGCTTCAGGTAGACCCAAGTAGACCATGAGATAAAGGACCCTCGACTACTGCAAAATATGCGCACTTAACGTTAAACTCATTAGCAAGCAGCAGTACTAAAGCTTTTTTGAACGCAACTCTAAACCTCAGCGACTCATACCCTCACACTTATACCATAACATAGATATATATGAGAAAATTAATAATACTTCATCTCGAACAAAAATAACAAAAAAGCTGCATGTGGCAGCTTTTGTTATTATGAACCCTGGTTTTCCTGAACAAGCTCTTTTAACGTGGGGTGTTGTTAAGATAAGTCATGCTCTGACAGTCAATAGTTTAAGAACTTAGTCTCCTTAACGATAAGCACTGAAAATCCTGCCTCATATAAACAGGTTGTAGCAAAGAGCATAACTCTGAGGGCTCCACCTCCTACCACAGACACTTCTAACTCAACTTTGATCCAGAATGACATCAACAATTGCTTTCGCTTCGCAGTTATATTTCATGATCGTTGCCGCAACATCTTAATTACGACCCCAAAATTAAATAATGGATTTCATTAAATTATTTTTCAGTACCTTCAAATATATATTTTTCATATCTGACATTAACAGACCTGGAAAAAAACTGCATAAATATTTAGGAAATAATGATAAAAATGTGTTGTTTACAGTCGTGTTTTTACGATCGCGAGTCATCAAAATTGATCTTCCAAATATAATTTAAATTTTAGATAAAAGTGAATAAATAACAGATCAAAATAATGATAAACAATTATTTTGTTAATGCAATTAGAAACTCTACATGGATTCTGGCCTAATATGCTTAATAGCCGCTTTGATAACTTATATACAACAGAACTAATGACGCTAATTATAGGCCTGGCTGGATTAATTGGTTTATGGTCTTATTAACTATATTTGCAAGTTAATGATGGGCTGTTTTTCATCCTTGGCTTTTATTGCTTGTTTAATATTTTTATTAATCATTTAACAAAATACGGAGGAGGGACGTAACTAATTTATAATAAATGTCTGTATTACTGGAAATTCATTAATTTTGTTGTACCTCCTCATATCTGTGCCTCCCCATGCATACCTTTGTGCCTCCCCATGCATACCTTTGTGCCTCCCCATGCATACCTTTGTGCCTCCCCATGCATACCTTTGTGCCTCCCCATGCATATCTTTGTGCCTCCCCATGCATACCTTTGTGCCTCCCTATGCATACCTTTGTGCCTCCCCATGCATATCTTTGTGCCTCCCCATGCATACCTTTGTGCCTCCCATGCATACCTTGTGCCTCCCCATGCATCCTTGTACCTCCCCATGCATACCTTTGTGCCTCCCCATGCATACCTTTGTGCCTCCCATACATACCTTTGTGCCTCCCCATGCATACCTTTGTGCCTCCCCATGCATATCTTTGCCTCCCCATGCATACCTTTGTGCCTCCCCATGCATATCTTTGTGCCTCCCCATACATACCTTTGTGCCTCCCCATACATACCTTTGTGCCTCCTTACTCCCATCTCTGTGCCACCATGCTTCATCCCTCTCTATGCCTCCCTCTTCTCTCCATGTGCCTCTACACCCTTCCTTCTATGTGGTGGCTTTCCACACCCTTTCCTCTATGTGGTGGCTTTCCACACCCTTCCCTCTATGTGGCGGCTTTCCACACCCTTCCCTCTATGTGGTTTTCCACACCCTTCCCTCTATGTGGTGGCTTTCCACACCCTTCCCTCTATGTGGTGGCTTTCCACACCCTTCCCTCTATGTGGCGGCTTTCACACCCTTCCCTCTATGTGGTTTTCCACACCTTCCTCTATGTGGCGGCTTTCACACCTTTCCCTCTATGTGGGCTTCCACACTTCCTCTATGTGGCGGCTTTCCACACTCTTCCCTCTATGTGGTTTTCCACCTTCCCTCTATTGGCGGCTTTCCACACCTTTCCTCTATGTGGCGGTTTCCACACCCTTCCTCTATGTGGCGGCTTTCCACACCCTTCCCTCTATTGGCGGCTTTCCACACCCTTCCCTCTATGTGGCTTTCCACACCTCTCCCTCTATGACTTTCCACCCCTTCCCTATGGCTTTCTACACCTCTCCCTCTATGTGGCGGCTTTCTCACACCCTTCCCTCTATGTGGCCTTTCACACCCTTCCTCTATGTGGCGGCTTTCCACACCCTTCCCTCTATGTGGTGGCTTTCCACACCCTTCCCTCTATGTGGCGGCTTTCCACACCCTTCCCTCTATGTGGCGGCTTTCCACACCCTTCCCTCTATGTGGCGGCTTTCCACACCCTTCCCTCTATGTGGCTTTCCACACCCTTCCCTCTATGTGGCTTTCCACGCCCTTCCCTCTATGGGGCTTTCACACCCTTCCCTCTATGTGGCGGCTTTCCACACCTTCCCTCTATGTGGGGCTTTCCACACCCTTCCCTCTATGTGGCGGCTTTCCACACCCTTCCCTCTATGTGGTTTTCCACACCCTTCCCTCTATGTGGCGGCTTTCCACACCTTTCCCTCTATGTGGCGGCTTTCCACACCCTTCCCTCTATGTGGCGGCTTTCCACACCCTTCCCTCTATGTGGCTTTCACACCCTTCCCTCTATGTGGCGGCTTTCCACACCTTCCCTCTATGTGGCGGCTTTCCACACCCTTCCCTCTATGTGGCGGCTTTCCACACCCTTCCCTCTATGTGGCTTTCCACGCCCTTCCCTCTATGTGGCTTTCCACGCCCTTCCCTCTATGTGGCTTTCCACGCCCTTCCCTCTATGTGGCTTTCCACGCCCTTCCCTCTATGTGGCTTTCCACACCCTTCCCTCTATGTGGCGGCTTTCCACACCCTTCCCTCTATGTGGCGGCTTTCCACACCCTTCCCTCTATGTGGCTTTCCACACCCTTCCCTCTATGTGGCGGCTTTCCACACCCTTCCCTCTATGTGGCTTTCCACACCCTTCCCTCTATGTGGCTTTCCACATGGCATGTGCCCAAGACCGGGTCTGGGGTCCTGGCTGCTACACTTGATGTTGCCACCACAATAGTGAACACAGACCACTACACCACCTTCCTCCCACACCTCATATATCCATTTATATATGATCCGTTCACTTGTTTCCTTACAAAAATGTCTCGTTCCTTGAACCGATGGTGTGTACTCACATGTTTGTGGTCGCAGGGGTCGATACACAGCTCCTGGCCCTTTGTGTGTGTGTGTGTGTTTTCATAATATCAAGCGTATCATTTGAGAAGTATATGAAAGACTAAGATATCAATGCCTCACCTGGCCTGACAGTGTCACGTGAGTGTTTTGTGACAGTGTCATGTGACAGTGATATGTGACAGTGCCATGTGACAATGCCACGTGACAGTGTCATGTAGCAGTGTCATGTAGCAGTGTCATGTGACAGTATCATGTGACAGAGTCATGTGATAGTGCCAGGTGACAGTGTCATGTGATAATGCCACGTGACAGTACCATGTCGCAGTGTCATGTGACAGTGTCATGTGACAGTGATATGTGATAGTATCATGTGTCAATACCAGGTGACAGTGTCATGTGACAGAGTCATGTGAAAGTACTATGTGACAGTGCCATGTGATAATACAATGTGACAGTCATGTGACAGTGCTTAGGTGACAGTTTCATGTGACAGTGATATTTGACAGTGCCATGTGACAGTGCTAGGTGACAGTGTCATGTGACAGTGATATGTGACAGTGCCATGTGACAGTACCATATGACAGTACCAGGGGACAGTGCCATGTGAGTGACAGTGTCATGTAACACTAGCATAAGACAGTGTCAAGTGACAGTGCCATGTGACAGTATCAGGTGACATTGCCAAGTGACATTGTCATGTGACAGTACCAGGTGACAGTGCCAAGTGACACTACCAGGCGACAGTACCAGGTGACAGTGCCAAGTGACACTACCAGGCGACAGTGCCAGGTGAAACTGCCAGGTGACACTGCCAGCAGAACACGGGGTCACTTTTCCTGCTCAGTGTGTTCATTATTCATTCGTTAGGTACGTCAGAACCCAATGGTAAACCAATCCCTATTACGTAAGGACCATATCACAAGCTACCTTCATAACGTAACGAATTTATCGTTAACTCTAGAGAGGTACGCTTTTAGAAGTAATCTTAATACCTTATACCCGAGTACGTTATTCTCTTGTATATCGTTCTACCTACCTACCTACCGGCCGACCTACTTACCTACCCACCTACCTTCCTAAATACCTACCTACCGAGTTATCTGCCTACCTACCTACCTACCTACCTTCTTACCTACCTACCTACCTACCTTCTTACCTTACCACCTTCCTCCGACCACCGACCAGCTAACTACCTACCTGACCACCTATCACTGCCAACCATACCGCCAACCCGCGAGTCAGAGAGCTTACGCGACGGTCTGAGCTAACCTCTGCCCCTGACCACCTGGTAGTAATACCTACCTACCCACCTACCTCCAAACCTACCTACGGTTATCTCCCTACCTACCTACCTATCTCCTACCTACCTACCTACCTACCTTCTACCTACCTACCTACTTACCTTTGACTGACTCCTGCCTAGCTTCACCACCTCCACCACCTTCTTACCTACCTACCTACCCCTTCTTGCCTCACTCCACCTCACCTTACCTACCCCTACCTGCCTTCCTTCACCTACCTGCCTGCCACCTTCCCCTACCTACCTACCTACCTTCTTACTACTTACCAACCTATCTACCTACCGACCAACCGACCGAGCTAACTACCTATCTGCCAACCTACCGACCTACCTACCTGCCTACCTACCTGCCTACCTACCTACGACCTCCCTACGTACCTACCTATCTACCTACTTACCTACCTACCTACCTATCTACCTACCTACCTACTTACCTGTTGATGACTCCGTGGCTAGGTGCAATTCGAATGACATGTTTTGCGGTAACTGCACGATCCGACAAAGGTATCCCTGTATTGTCTAGCCCCACTCTACTGTGCCTCAGTGCACGCGAGTGGAATAGTGCAGAGTGCGGCATAAGTTGATAATGCAGTTGAAGAGAATCAGAAGTGGCATTCACAAGTCAGCATTTGGAATCTAGTATCTAACTTTCTTCAATAAAAATGGCAAATTAGGACATTCAAAGCCTAAATGTAATTTAAACCTTTCATTAAGCTTGAAGCTACTAAGAAGTTGCATTGACAAGTTATCAGCATGGAAGGGTTGAAGGTAATTAGACGCGATATTCAGAAATTATCGCATGAAAAGCAACATTTCAGTTTAAAAAAAAAAAAAAAGCAAACTGGGACCTGCACAGTCCAAAATCAATCTAAACTTTTCTCTAGGTAAGACTGACCTCTTTTAAAAAGTAAAGTAGGCAAGTATTATGTAAGATTAGTGTACGTAACATACAAATTTTTAACAATGGTTTTGAAGTCACACGGATGTTATCATGTTAAAAGTGCGTAAAAAAAATTAACCCAGGATAACCCAGGATAACCCAGGATAACCAGGATAACCCAGGATAAGAACCCCATGGGTAACCATAAGGATAACCCATGACAAGACCGTCCGATAGATAACCCAGGATAAACCCAGGATAGCCAGAAAGATAAAGGGTCAAAATACTGTAACGGACATTTCTGATCATAAGAAACATTCTTCATTTATTTCGCAGAAACTAATTTGTTTAATAAAATTGGCAGAAGATAACTAACACGAACTAACCTCAATGAGCTGTTTCCTTTGAGGACAACACATCAACACTAAAGTTTAAAGCCGACCAGAAGATGCATTTACCAGTTATTGAACAGAATCCAAAAAACTGTGGTTACAGGGTTTAAACCCATGGGACACTCCGTCCATTTCACACAATACATTACAATTATCAGTCACTGATAAGTGATGCTGATCACAATTCTTACAGTTTAGTCATATATTATATGTCACCTGGAGAATGGAAGGCAATGAAACTCAATGCAAGCAAGAGGAAGAAAAGTCCAGTTCCTTGGATCAAGACCCCTTCACCATCATCAAGGGAAAATAATGCAGCAATGTAAAATAATACTATACCATTTCAAGATTAAAAGTGGCAACATGGCATCTACACACACCATTATATATACCAACTTTCTTCTAAGTGGGAAACACCACTGTTGAAGTTGTCAAGTGGCTCAGAGGAGACTGTCTCCACCTGTCACTCGCAAACAAACTTTGGGTGTGACCTCTGTAGCATTGGTCACAGGTCACCCACGCATGACGAGAGTCTCATGAATCTTGTCCAAGATACATTACACAAGCGTTGAAAATTTGAAGTCGGTATAATAAAAGGTTTTCGAGTAACAAACGAAAATTTGTGAGAGAGTAAACAAAAATATTGTTGAGAATGTTGCGAAAATAGACGAGTCTTCCTTCGTTAAACTTAAAATCCCAATAAAAACAAGATTTTTTTTCCAGTTTACCTTTCTCATTTACGTTATATTTAAAATTCTCTGCAATCTTGTAAGAAAAAAAAATTATTTAGATTTTAAAAGAAATTGCAATTTCCTAAAACTGGCAAAAAAGTAATAAATTCGCACTTATATTTTAGAAACATGACATGTATAACTTTCCTCTTGTAAATCCAAACCTTGATATGGGAACACCACCAGAGAAGTTCTGCGCTTGTTGCTACAAGCACATAGTGGCGTATCTAACGTATGAAGGTATGGCACGTGCCGTGGGCGCCACTTGAAGGGGGCGCCACTTCAATGGGGGCGCCACTTGAAGGGGGGCTCCCCTGAACAGTTTCTATTAAAGTCATATAAGATGTCATGGGATAGTGAAAAAAAAAATTCTTCAGATGTATGATCTGTCTTTTATTTTCATGGGTGCTCAGTGCCAACTGGCAGTAAGACCATTCTCCTGCGAAAACTAGGGAGGTAGTCTAGAATTTTGTGCAAAATCCGTGAAATTTATTGTTCTTATTAAAAGTGTCATTTCTTTATTTTAGAGCATTGTGTAAGAAGTTGGAGGCGGAGGAAGCTAAGAAGTCGAGCAGTTTATTGACGAGATTTTACCTGACAAGATCGAACCTAATGAAATAGATAGTGTCGAAGAGCCTCGAACTGTCATATCAGAAGTAACTGAACAGCATGACACTGTCATTGGACTTCTGAAGTTCGACAAGGATACTGGAAAAGCAATTCTGTCTGACGCATTGAGAACAGAAATAATAAAGCTGGGTTCGAAGTATTTCCAGAACAGTGATGGGCTTTTCCTACCAACAAATAACCGCCCAATGAACACAGCTTGGTTCAATACGAAATTGGGAAATGGTCGTGGTGAGGAAGTGACTCGCTCATGGTTGGTCTATTCCCCTTTCTAAAAAGTCTGCATTCTGTATCTGTTGTCTTGTCTATTCCCGGTCAGACCATCAATCCTAACTGGAGCAGAAAAGTGGATTCAACCAGTGGAAAGCACCTGAAAGAATTAGTGTTCATGAAAATGCTAAGAATCGTCGAGAGTGATTCACACGGTGGAAAGAAATGGAAAGAAATTTAGCTGAAAACAGAGGAGTTATTGTCACGGAACTTCACAGATTGAGAAGGAAAAGCAGAAGTGGCGTGATATCTTGACGAGAATCAGAAGACGATTTTGAGAGGAAAACAGTCCGTGTTAGAGACCTTCCTTGGTTTTATCCAGATAAGCCAGAAGGATGCTGAGAGCTTGGTTGAAGACATCTTGAAACAGCTAGAGAAGGACGAAATGGAGCTACAATATTGTCGATCACAGTACTATGACAACGCTGATGTGATGGCTGGACACAGAAGTGTTGTTCACCAAAGAATAAGTGAGACAAATAACCTGGCATTGTTTGTGAATCGCGACAATCACTCACTCAACCTGGTGGGTGTACATGCAGGCAAGAAGGATACAATATGGTCACGTTCAACACAGCGCTGGGAAAAACTAAAAACCGCCGTGCCTGTGGTTAAGTCGTAGTCCTAAACCAGGTGGAGTACCTTGAGGAGATACTTCAAGTTCTCCAGGACATGATAAACAGTTGTTGCTGTGTCACATCTCTGAAACATTCTCTTCCTATCCACCCTGTCAATTCCTTTCAGTTTTTTACATGTTGTTATCATGTCTCCCTATCCCTCCTGTCTTCCATTGTTGTCAGGTTGAGCTCTCTTAACCTCTCCTCGTAGGAGAAACCCCTCAGTTCCGGGACTAGTCTTGTTGCAAACCTTTGCACTTTAATTTTTTGACGTATTTGACCAGGTGTGGGTTCCATACTGGTGCTGCATACTCCAATATGGGCCTGACGTACACGGTGTAAAGTGTCATGAACGACTCATTACTTAGATGTCGAAATGTCAATCTCAGGTTTGCCAGGCGCCCGTATGCTGCAGCAATTATTTGGTTGACGTGCGCCTTAGATGTACTCACCTATTTGTGGTTGCAGGGGTCGATTCATAGCTCCTGTGTGTGTACTCACCTAATTGTACTCACCTAATTGTGGTTGCAGGGGTCGAGACTCAGCTCCTGGCCCCGCCTCTGCGCTGCCCGCTACTGGGTATCTGCTCTCCCTGCTCCATGAGCTTTATCATACCTCGTCTTAAAACTGTGTATGGTTCCTGCCTCCACTATGTCTTTCTCTAGACTATTGCACTTCCTGACTACTCTGTGGCTGAAGAAATGCTTCCTAACATCCCTTTGCCTCATCTGAGTCTTCAGCTTCCAGTTGTGTCCCCTTGTTTCTGTGTTCCCTCTCTGGAACATCCTGTCATTGTCTACCTTGTCGATTCCCCGCAGTATTTTGTATGTCGTTATCATGTCTCCTCTGACCCTTCTTTCCTCCAGTGTTGTTAGTCCTATTTCCCTCAGCCTTTCTTCATAGGACAGACCCCAGAGTTGTGGAACTAACCTTGTCGCAAACCTTTGCACTTTCTCTAGTTTCTTTATGTGCTTGACCAGGTGTGGGTTCCAGACTGGTGCTGCATATTCTAGTATGGGCCTGACGTACACGGTGTAAAGTGTCTTAAACGAGTCCTTGTTAAGGTAACGGAACGCTAATCTTAGGTTTGCCAGTCGCCCATATGCTGCCGCAGTTATCTGGTTGATGTGTGCCTCCGGAGACGTGCTTGGCGTTATACTCACCCCAAGGTCTTTCTCCTTTTCCGAAGTTTGTAGCCTTTGTCCGCCTAGCCTGTACTCTGTCAGCGGTCTTATTTGCCCTTCTCCGATCTTCATGACTTTGCATTTGGTGCGATTGAATTCGAGAAGCCATTTGCTAGACCAGATGTCAAGCTTGTCCAGGTCTGTTTGAAGTCCTGCTTGGTCCTTCTCCTATGTGATTCTCCTCATTAATTTCACATCATCTGCGAACAGAGACACTTCTGAGTCTATCCCATCTGTCATGTCATTTACATATACCAAGAATAACACTGGTCCTAGGACTGACCCCTGCGGAACGCCGCTCGTCACAGGTGCCCACTGTGATACCTCATCACGCACCATGACCCGTTGTTGCCTCCCTGTGAGGTATTCCCTGATCCATTCCAGTGCCCTCCCTGTTATACATGCTTGTTCTTCCAACTTCTTTACTAATCTCATGTGAGGAACTGTGTCGAAGGCCTTCCTGCAGTCCAGGAAAATGCAATCAACCCACCCTTCTCTCTCTTGCCTTACCTCTGTTACTTTATCATAGAACTCTAGGAGGTTTGTTACATAGGATTTGCCTTCCCGGAATCCGTGCTGCCTGGTGTTTATTATCCTGTTCAGCTCGAGGTGTTCCACCATTCTTTTCCTGATGATTTTCTCCAGGACTTTGCACACTATACATGTAAGTGATACCGGTCTATAGTTTAGTGCCTCTTTTCTGTCTCCTTTTTTAAAGATGGGGACTACGTTGGCCTTCTTCTATACCTCAGGTAACTGCCCATTTTCAAGGGATGTGTTGAATATTATGGTAAGTGGCACACTCAGTACCTCAGCTCCTTCCCGAAGAACGCACGGGGAGATGTTGTCCGGACCCATCGCCTTTGAGGTATCAAGGTCACTGAGTAACTGCTTCACCTCCTCCTCAGTTGTGTGTATGCCCTCTAGCACTTGATACATCCCTCTTTGGTGGCTCACCCCATCCTGTCTACACAGCTGCCTTGCTTCCTCCACTGTGAATACTTCCTTAAACCTCAAGTTGAGCTCCTCACATACTTCTTGATCGTTACTTGTGAGTTCCCCATCTTCTCTCCTCAGCCTTATCACCTGGTCTTTAACTGTTGTCTTCCTTCTGATGTGACTGTACATAAGTTTCGGGTCAGACTTAACTTTCGATGCTATGTCATTTTCGTACTGTTTTTGGGCTTCCCTCCGTACCTGTGCATACTCGTTTCTGGCTCTTCTACTAATCTCTTTGTTTACTTGGGTTCTTTGCCTTCTGTACCTTTTCCATTCTCTGACACTCTTGGTCTTTGCCTCCCTGCACCTTTGGGTAAACCAGGGGCTCTTTCTGGCCTTCCCGTTTAATCTTTTTCCTCTGGGTATAAACCGTTCCTCTGCCTCCTTGCACTTTGCCTCTACGTATTCCATCATTTCACTTATTGTCTGTCCGTCCATTTCCCTTTCCCACTGAACCTCCTGCAGGAAATTCCTCATGCCTGTGTAGTTCCCTCTTTCAAAATCTGGTTTGTCTTTTTCTGTACTGTTTTCCCTCTCCACCTGTAGCTCTACAATGTACTCAAAGCTCAGCACCATATGGTCGCTGGCTCCCAGAGGGCTCTCATGTGTTATGTCTTCAATATCTGAGCTGTTCAGGGTGAATACAAGGTCCAGTCTTGCTGGTTCATCTTCTCCTCTCACTCTGGTCGTGTCCCTGACATATTGGTGCATCAGGTTTTCCAGTACCGCGTCCATCATCTTGGCTCTCCAAGTTTCTGGACCCCCACGTGGTTCTTGGTTCTCCCAGTCGATCTCCCTGTGGTTGAAATCGCCCATGACCAGTAGCTTCGCTCTGCTCATGTGGGCTTTTCTTGCCACCTCCGCCAGAGTGTCCACCATTGCTCTGTTGTTCTCATCATATTCCTCACCTGGCCTCCTGCAGTTCTGTGGTGGGTTATACATCACTGCAATGATTATCTTGTGCTCCCCAGACTGGATGGTACCTACTATGAAGTCCCTTTCTCTACACACCTCCATTCATTCCATTTCCTCGAATCTCCAGTGGTTCCTTACAAGCAGTGCAACCCCTCCTCCCCCCCTGCTCCTTCTATCTTTCCTCAGGATTTGATATCCCTGTGGGAAGATTGCATCTGATACTGTCTCATTTAGTTTAGTTTCTGTGACAGCTATGATGTCTGGGGACACCTCACCTATTCTTTCATTCCACTCTTCATACTTGTTCGTAATTCCATCCGCGTTTGTGTACCAAACCTTCAACCTTGTTTCCAATACTGTAGCCTTGGGGAGATCTTGGTGGGTTGGGGGTGTGTGGGCAGGGTGCCCATAGGGGGTTGCAGCATGGGTGGGGGGATTGTATGGTTGGGGTATGGGTTGGTGGGGTGGAGTTTGTGGTGGGGGTGGGGGGTAGCTGTGATGGTGGGTTTTGGGTTGCTTGGGTGGGGACAGTGGGACTGCTGAGTGTGTGTGGTGTTAAAGTGTATGGTTATCCTGGGGTTTTTGTGGTTTGAGGCCCACCGTGGGTACTTCCAGTGTGTGTGTTTGTCCTGTTTGGGCTTGGTGTCCTCTGTATCTCGCTGTCTCCTCTCTCTCCTCTCTTTGCCTTCTTATCTGCTCCTTCCGGGCCTCCCTTTCTTCCTGCGTTCTGTCCCTATCTAGGTATACATTCCGGTACCCCTGATTTGTCCTCAGCCGTGCTTTCTCCTGCAGGATCGTGGTGCGGGCTGATTCTGCTTTGAAGATTACCTTGTTAGGTCGATTTCTTTCCCTTGTGTACCACCCGATTCTCCAAAAATTTGTCACTTGGGACGTGTCTCCCCCTATTGCCAGCATAATACCTTCGATCCTTTCTTTCTCCTCCTGTTTTCTTCTGTCGTGAGTGTCCCCTTCGACTTCCTTCAGGCCATAGATAAAGATCGACTTCTCCCTTTCCTCCTCCCACTGTGTCTCCCATTGCCTCATCAGAGATGCATTAGCCTTTCCCGGTGCTGTCATGTTTGTATCCCCCGTGTTCTTTTGTGTGACCGGCCTGCTCATACTTCCCTGTCCGCTGCAGTGTGTTGTTGGGGTCACCACGTTTAGTGCGTCTGCTGCTTTGTCTACCCTCTCATGTGTTGTTACTGTGCTCTCATTTGATGTTGCTGAGGTGCTCTTCTTGTCCCTGTCTGCTTCATCTATGTCCCTCTCGTGTGTTGTTGGTATCCCGCTCGTCTTGCTTCGGGCCCCACTTGTGTCTGCCAGTACCTGTGCATACAAGAGTTCTCCTTTTTTCTCCTCATTCCCTTTGGCTGTGTCTGGTGCACAGGCTCCGAGCGCCGTTTCTGGCCAGGTACATTTGTCTCTATTCTGTGGCATTCCCTGCAGCTTCACTTCTAAGATCCGGATCTTGGATTCTGCTTTTTTGACTCGCATTTCCCATTTTCTACTCTCCTCAGCTATCCTCTTCTCCATTCCCTCGCTGATCACCAATATCTTCCTCTCCCATTCCTTCTCCCTTTTGAGGAATTCCTCCTCCCACTGTGGCCTTCCCTGATCGGCCATCCTCCCCCTTGTTGACACCCCTCTCCTGAGCCGCCCATATTCCCATGGTGTGCCCGTGTGTGTGTGTGTGTGTGTGTGTAACGAAACACTTCGAAATGTTTCGGCCCCGACAGGAATTGAACCCGGGCCCTCCGTGCGTGAAGCAAGAGCGCTAGCTAGCCACCATGCCATCGGGGCGTACTCACCTAATTGTATTCACCTAATTGTGGTTGCAGGGGTCGAGACTCAGCTCCTGGCCCCGCCTCTTCGCTGTCCGCTACTGGGTCTCTGCTCTCCCTGCTCCATGAGCTTTATCATACCTCATCTTAAAACTATGTATAGTTCCTGCCTCCACTATATCTTTCTCTAGACTATTCCACTTCCTGACTACTCTGTGGCTGAAGAAATGCTTCCTAACATCCTTTTGACTCATCTGAGTCTTCAGCTTCCAGTTGTGTCCCCTTGTTTCTGTGTTCTCTCTCTGGAACATCCTGTCACTGTCTACCTTGTCGATTCCCCACAGTATTTTGTATGTCGTTATCATGTCTCCTCTGACCCTTCTTTCCTCCAGTGTTGTTAGTCTATTTCCCTCAACCTTTCTTCATAGGACAGACCCCTGAGTTGTGGAACTAACCTTGTCGCAAACCTTTGCACTTTCTCTAGTTTCTTTACGTGCTTGACCAGGTGTGGGTTCCAGACTGGTGCTGCATATTCTAGTATGGGCCTGACGTACACGGTGTACAGTGTCTTGAACGATTCCTTGTTAAGGTAACGGAACGCTAATCTTAGGTTTGCCAGTCGTCCATATGCTGCCGCAGTTATCTGGTTGATGTGTGCCTCCGGATGTGTTGTGGGGTTCTTTTCATAGATTTGGTAATATTAACAGACGATGAGCTTGGGTTTTTGGTAGCGTTTAATGAGGCATTGGAATATATGGGAGCTGAGAGCCTATGCCTGTGTCCGTCTCGTATGCCTACTCGGATGGTACTGACTACTAGGCCGCCCGGCGCTGAGGCATTCAAAAGGCAGGCCTATCATTGGCTAACTCAAGTCACATGGTAATCATGTGAACAGCTATGGCGCAGCCGTTAGAAGTACGAACCGTACAGCTTGGGCATGCTAAGTATGGCGTCTCGACATACAACTATACAAACTAAGGACAACAGGCAACAACTCTCAGCTGATTCTATACAATGTCAAAGTACACAACAGTTAACATTATACTTCACATGGATGTTATCTTGATAGAACAATCTACATTACTATATGATGCATCATGATACATAGGAATTATCTAAATGAGCTCATTCAAGAAAATCATGATAAAAGAGATAAAAAAAATAATTTGTTCGATCGAACTGTCTTCATGTGATCTACGAATTCTGAGGAAATATATATTTACAAGAAGGTAGTGATTAACAGACAAGATAGATCTGGTGCACTCAAATCTATACTGTTAATTCTCAGAACTCGGAGAGAACGTGAACACAAAAAAAAATTTGAGTAATACTAAGTAGATATTATAACACACAGTTAAACGCTTACTACATATTTATCTATACAGGTTATTTACATTTAACCCCAACT